>JACDOX010000163.1:676485-699006 GCA_014549065.1 Cardinalis cardinalis | reverse complement strand
GCTGTGAGCTGTGCCCACTGTCCCCAGGTTGGAATTGATGCTGTGACCTGTCCCCACTGCCTGCAGACCAAACCAGCAGTGAAGTCTCATTCTGCTCACACCTTGGACTGCAGTCAGCATTATTTCAGTGGCTACTTCAAAGCAGCCAAGCCTTTGACCCCTCAGTACCAGCAGAAATACCAGCTGTGCCATTTGGGATGGGAAGTCCAGAAGGAAACCTCTCAGTGCCACAAGAACWAAAGCCCCTGTGGGTAAGTGGCCAGCTCAGTGCTGTGAGCACAGCACATGGCTCGTGACACTCACACCTGGACACACCTCATGGCTTCCAATAAAATAATGATGATCCAAGGAGAAAAGAGGATTACATCTTCTTACCCAATCTGGGAGCTGCACAGAACAGAAAACAAGCTCTGCAGGAGATTCATGGGGGACAAAAAGCCAGGAAATGTGAGTGAGTGAGCAAGGACAGTGGGAGATGTATCAGCTCAGTCCTYGCTGTAGCTGAGAGCTAACAACAATCCAGAGCATGCAGTTTCACATCTTTTTGTTGTTGCTATTGGCTAAATCATATCTGGCTGAAATTACCTCTTCTGTCATTGATGTTTGCTGTTCAGCCTCACAGAGCTGCAATCTCCACATGGACACCCCTATGGACACACTTCACCTTCACTAAGTATTGCTTAAAAAATGCAACTGATCTTTAAACCTTATGCAGCTCTGTGCCYTGTAAAAGGCTTTATGTTTCCAGTCCCATAACCCAAAGCCTCCTCTTACTTAAGGAGTGTCAGTGGACCCAAGGAGTAGACATATTTTATGAAAAATCCTTTTGCCAGGATCTTTTCTCCTGAGAAGCTTCATCTTCTCCATGTTTTGCTGCTTTGGAATGTGATCTGGAGAATTGTTTTTACTTGATGACCAACAACAGCCACCTGTGTCGAGGCTGTGAGCAGTCACAAGATTTTATTATCATTCCATTCTATTCCTTGCTAGCCAGCCTTCTGATGAAATCCTTTCTTCTATTCTTTTATTAAGTTTTAATATATCATTTTAATATCRTAGATATAATAAAATAATACATCAGCCTTCTGAAACATGGAGTCAGATTCTCATCTCTTCCCCGCTCCTGGGAGTTCCCAGCCCTCAGAGGGCCCCTGGCTGCAGTCCCTGGAGCAGCACAGGCTGTGGCAGCTTGTGGGGTGCCATGGCACTGCCCTGGCCATGGGGCTGCAGGCAGGGACAGCAGGGGCTGGTGACAGCAGCCACAGTCCCAGAGCTGAGGTGAGGAGCTGTCCCAGCAGGGCAGGGTGTTCCTCACTCCTGGGTTTGTTCTGAGGGCACCTTGTGCACACTGTCCTGTGACTGTCACGCASAACATCAGAGCAGGGCAGCAGGCAGGAGGCCCTGCAAAGCATCAAACACTTTGCTATGCTTTGTATTATGTTCTGGCACTGTAACACTCTGATTTAGCTCGCCTGGGCTGGACACTGGCTTATTTTAGACATGCTTTGTTGCTTGTTTTCATTCTCTTCGTATTTCTCATAATMTGGTATAAAACTCTGGGTTTGCTTTCAGCAACTTCTGTAGCTTGATTTAAAGGCTAACAAAGAGCTCGGTGCATATTTTACATTTGAGGATAATGGGGGAAAAAATCCTACATCTTTATGGCCAGAAGGGGGCCACTGGATCATTTAATGTGACCACCTGTAAAGTACCATTTCCTCTGAGCCCAGTAACTGCCTTCGACTCAATTAGAGCTCCAAGCATTGACAGTTCTGGTGCTCCACACAAAGACCAAGCACAACATAAAACAACTTCAGAATAATAAAAAAAGTTCTGAGAGCCTCCTGGGTGTTCCTCACGTATCACAAGGAACTTAAAAATCCCTCAACAGTCCCTGTAATGTTTTTTTATGCTCCAGTCACACTTTCTCTGAATAAAAGCAGGCATTCTTCATTGACCCAAATAAGCTGCAGTAATCATAAAAAAGTGATCTTCCTTGTGGGGTTTGCTGCTCCTGATGTTTAAGGGATTTTCTTGGGAAAGTAATTTTTAAAACCTCTCCATGCTTGGCTACATAACCATTCACATCCTCCCGAGTTCTTAAACACAAGCTCAGCAACTCCACAAGGATGGCAAATTAAACTGAGGAGTTATGAAGACAGAGGCAGGACTCTCATCACTGAACTTAAATTCTGAYGATAATCCCTCTGCAAAGGCCACCTCTAGCTGCCTTCTATCAGTTCTCTTATCCCTGGTCAAGAAAAAAAAATAAAAATCACAAATCAGCTCAACAAAATAAGCATGTTGCTGCATGCACCAAGCCCATTACATTTCCTTCCTCACTTACAGAACTTAAGCTGGCTCAGAATTCCTTTTCATTTAGGAACCTGAGCCATGCTCTGTCCCACTGTTATTCCAGAATCAAACCCCCTGTTCAGGTGCCTCAGTGCCCCTCCTTGCACTGACAAGGGGGCACTACACTCCTGGAAGTTCTTTTTCAACACTTCTGCCCTGGGCTTGCTGTTGGGGCAAGGTTTGAAGGCCAACATGGGGACAAGAATTGCTAAAATTTGTCCAGCTTTAGAGAATGCCACCTGAACAAGCCAACAGGTAAGAAAGGGCAAATGAGGAACAAGAGCAAAAGAACATGACAGAGGAATAAAAAAGCCAAAGCGCAGGGAAAGGTAGCCATGGAGGAAGGATGGGACTGAAACACACCCAAAACACTTCCCAGTTAGTGCCCAGTGTGGAGAGCATTGCTTGGCTCTGCAGAGGCACTGCAGGGATCAGCTGTCCAGCTGGGGGGCACATCACCCACCCCTGAACTGCCTGCAAATCCCAGCTCAGAACGGCCCCAGGGCTGCACTCAGCACCCCTGCAGCAGCTGAGTAATGGCTTTGTCAGTGTGTGTTAGAGTAAATTCACTCCTTGCCTCCTTGTTCTGCCAAGGACCTCCTGCTATGTTAAAAAACCTTTTTGAGGCTTCCTACCTAAAGAACTGCCTGTGAGYGAACAAAGAGCAATCAGACACGTGTGAGTTACAAAGTGCAAATGTTTTCTTTGTGGGTGATTGTGACACAGGTTGGCTTCAGAATTGCAACAAAGCCTTTCCTCTGTCCACTAAACAACAGAAAAAAGTGGGAGAAAAGAAGGAAAATTCACTCAGTCTCCTGGCTTGCACAAACATGCCAGGAGACATACGGATGCCATAACCAGCAACTCTTTGTCCCATGCACTTCAGCTCTGTGGAAATAACCAAGTTKTTGTGCAGCAGAGGAAGTCCAGTGCAGAGAACCCCAGCCACGACCTCCTGGATCTGTGCACCAGAGGGCTGAGACTGAGCTACACTCCATTTTCTGGTGCAAGCTTTATACCTGCAATGCCATGAGGCTGCCTTGATGAATCCAGAGGAAAGAAGTTACTCTTGACCTTCCTGCAGCTCCCCTTGGACCTGCTGAGATCACCTCTGAGGAGCCCATCCTGCATGCAGAATGCTCTCCATGGCATGCATCACTGCTCCAAAYGTCAGGTATTTTAAAGGCCTTATTGAGGTACCAAAGATTTAAGCCAATCATGTAGGCACTGTTMAACAAAGCTCTTTTTCTTGTTTAGAGCCACCAGGATGCACAAAATTTTCCTCCTAAAAATTGTGTTACCACAGGAAGCTCATACCATAAACTCTCCTACCCAGACTAAAACATCACATTCTGTGCTTGAGACCATACCATAAAGCAGCAGTCCCCTCTGATCCCACACCCATTTGGAAGAGTTAAACTCTGTTATAAATCCTCATTTATATGCCAGGTGAGTACAGTCATGGAGCAAGGGATCAGCTCTAGCACTCACATGTAAAAGCCCACAAAAGAGGAGAAAGTATGTCATTAACATTTACTCCACAAACAGGCCCACTGGAAAAAACCCCACATTTCTCATTTCTACAATATGGTTTGCAAAACTGGAGAATGATATCACAGCTCTCACATCATTCTGGAAATCAAAGTCTCTGTTTAGATGCAGGATGCTAATTCAGCTCCGCCTTGCTGAGTCAAATTAAAGGTCAAATATAGATCTGAAATCTTGTTTAAGCTTCTTATTGCTTTAATAACAAGCACTGAATTACTTGAGGGTTTTCTCTACAGTGAACCTCTTCTGAACATATTTCAGCCAAAGATATTATTTCCACTATTTTGTTACACCAGTTCCTAACTGAGAGGTAAATTCACATGACATGTAAAATTAAAGCAGATTGGGCAGAGAAGATTCCCAGTGCCCCCTTGGTAATGGGTCAGAGTTAATGAAACACAGGAAATTAATTTATTGGGGAAAACTTTTAAGACCATAAACAACCACCCTTTTTATTTGCTTACAGTTACCAGAAGAGTGACTGCATTGTTCATCCCAGCAGTCAGAAACAGCTCCCCTTGCACTGCAGGTAAACACGGGCACGTATTTTGACTGATATCTTAATTAAATTGTTTAATTAAGCAGTAAGAACTGCAAGCATACATCCCTCATGCACCCACCCATAGGTGCAATGTTTGTCATGAGGACACAAGAGATTCACACGAACCAGAAGTGGCTTCTGGCACATCTGCTCTCTCCCAKCTGCCCAGGGTCCACCAAGGGAGCAAGGAAGGAGCACCAGCCCCTCTCACACACAGGGAGATGGGGAGAAGCTCCTGATCCATCATGCAGTCCCACAGGAACTGGGCCAGCCTTACAGAGAAAGGTCCCACAAGGAAAYTGTTCTGCTTGCTGCAGGCAGTGGGATGTGACCCACCTGCAGCCYGTGGGACAGACTCCACTTCCTTCCCCCAGACTGCAGAAGTGCTCTGGGGCAAAGGCAGATGTTGATCTGAGCAGCTGTTTGAGACAGAAGGTGCTGTACAGGAGCCCCCAGGAGGTCTGGGTGATCCACAGGGCAACAACAGCATCGTGTGCTGATGGCTCTCCAAAGGTGGGCCAAAAGCACAGAGAACATCTGAAGAACCAGGTTTATTTATCTCCACTGGTTTCCCTGCCACACAGGAGGTACCTCGAGATCCCAGTGAYTGCACATTGACATAACCTCAAAGGGTCAAGGGAAGCTTAACACTTTGCTCTCTTGTGCCAATGGACTGCAGTGCCTTCTGGCAGGGAGAATGGTGGGCATGATCTGACCAACAGTGACACCAACAGGAGTTTCATCTGTTGAATCCTAAGTCTGTGATCACACCCATTCTTCCTTGTGGCTACACTTCTGCTTAGGAGGACATTCTGCAGTATCAGAATMATGAAAGATACAAAACAACAAAGCAACAAAGCCAGAAAGTTATGATATAAATGCTTGTCAAGATGAGCACGGGACATGAGCCATGCAGCAGCTGCTGTGCAGCTCCCAACCTCTCCCTTCCAAGATGTGGGCATGACTTGAGAGATTTCTGAGAAGATATGAATGTGTGTTTGTTTGGGTTTTTAACTTTATTTGGTCAGTCAGCTCTACCTTTTAATTATGTCTGTCCTTGATTGCACTGACAAATGACTGGACACTCAGACATATTTATTGTTCCATAATAAAATAAACCCTGCTTGATACCAACAAAATACAAACAGGGTTTATTAGAGGCAGGAGGAATTGTCCATTGTATTAATTAGTTTCATTTCTCATTTAAAGCTGGGCATAATAGTGGATAAAATTAAGTAAATTTTCTCAATTATATGAAGTGCATATGGTGAGCTGAATTGTGTATTGTACAATTACACATAGCTTTGGGATTCAGAGAATAGCTCTGTACCACAAMACTCTCAGCAGTGAGGAGCCTGGGGCTAATATTAGTGAAATTAGTTACATAACTCGCTCTTTTATTAATGTGAAAACAGACTATGATTAAAAGCTGGAAGCTGGAGAAAGGGACTATCTGGACCAGTTTACTAGACTAATGCTATTTATTAAATTCCAAAAATTACTCTAGGACATCCAGGTTAAAAAAGGAGGTACTTTAGAACATTTAGATGCACCACGTCTCCACAGCAGTTGGCTGGGCTGCACCACCCAGCCCGCCCTTGGCACGCTCTGCACATTCTGTGTGTCCATCTGAGCTCAAGGAACAGTGGGCTTTATTGCTATATCCTCAGAAAATTAAGGAAAGACAAAACAAGTGCAACCATTAAAAGGCTGGATGAGGGCTGCAGATTGAAGGGTGCAGCCAAACTGCAAGCAAAGGGCCCAGCCTGCATAAAGCAGAGATGCACAGGGCTGAGCTCTGCCCTGGGCAGCCCAAACACCTTTGCAGAGCCTCTCACCCACACCTGGCCATCCCAGCTCCACCTGGAACACGTGTGAGGGCAGGTGTCTGTCCCAGCAAATTACACACTGCCTGTCTACATACAAGTTAACTAAATTATTTTCTTCTGGAAGATGCATGTGCTTAATAGAMTTGTCTTCTGTCCAGTCCTGTCTGTGGCAGCTGGAATTTTCCAGCTAACAGCTCACCGTAGCAAAAATGAGAATACACGTTCCTGGGAACCTCAACTCCCTTCCTTCTTAGTCTGCAACTAATTTCCTTTAGCTGTTGTGAAAGGTCTGCTTGGTTTTTTTCTCAGGCTTTCCCCACGGAATGGAATGAGGATTTAACAGGGCTTTTGCAACAGATGTTTGGGGAATCTGGTATTTAGTCTACGACAACTGCTTGGTAAAACTGTTCCTTACTTTTGCATAAGCCACTTTATAAACCCAAATAAATAAAACTGTTCCAAAGCAGCCCTTGCTGACTCTGTTAGCACTACTGCTGCTGCACTACAGGCTGCAGCCTGAGCTTGTTGAAAGCCAACCACTGAGCTCTCCACCGTGGTACAAAGTGGCATCATATAATTAGACRAAAATTATATCCACTGAGATAGCTGTGATCTTCCTAGGAGGGCACTGAAGACCATTTGTTGACAGAAAAGGTGGTACAAGATCAATATCCCCTCCTTCTGCAGAAAAGGAAAATCTCATGCCAGAAGCAAGCTACCAGCTCCCACCAGGACATCTGCTCGCCCAGACCTCACCAAGCACCCACCTGCAAAACTCCATGGAACTTAGGGGAAATCTGTCTGTCTGGGAAGCACTCGAGCTCCTTCCAAACTGGCTCCAGCACCGTTTGTCTGAACAGGATGATTCATTTTGACAGCATGAATTAAACATTAGAGCCATTCATATGGCTGGACACATCTCAGGGGATTTCACTCAAGGGCCACAGGAAGGGCTGTTCCCACAGCAGCTTTGGACTGACAGGAAGCCCTCTGTGTCTCAGGGGATTTTGGAAATCCAGACACTGAAATGGGCTTCCAGCACGAGCATGTGCCATTGCACACACGGAAAGAGCAAACAGAAGATTCCAGTAGCTAACACAAAGTTAATTCCCCAAGGGCAGTCATCTGCAGGGTGCTCAGAGCTTCAGAAATGAACAGGGAAGGTTTTTGAGTGCAAAATTCTACAATCAGAGTGATTCCAAAGTGTGTACAGATTTCTGGAAGTTGTTGAGCTGCYCTTCTGAAATAGAGAAAAATACCTCAATTTGGGTTGAATGAGCCATATTTGGGGTTTTTTGTTTGAAGATTTCTATATACTCATTATGTCAAGGCTGCTGCAAGCTCTCCCAGTGCAGTGTTAAGAATGGCTTCAAGTCATACAGGAACTGGATTTTGAACTTTTGACTTTGCTCATCCTCCCAGACTCAAACCCTGGCCTCACTGTGTTAATGTCAGCAGCAATGGTGACAATTTTACTCACCCCTCTGGGAAAACAATATTGGAGATATCAGAAAACTGTGCTTGAAAAAACAAGATCCTCAAGACTTCATAATAAAGCTGAAATATGCTTTAACAGTTTTACAATCATATCAGTACTGTGAGAAGGGAATTCTGACAGGATATTTTGAATAACACAAATATCCATCAGTCCTTTAGGAGGGCATTCATTKGGCTTGGCATTTGTCAGTCTGCATCACTGCCTCCTTCAGTGCTTCCAGCCTCCCACAAACCAGAACTCCTTCAGCCTGGAAGATGGCCTGACAAAACCAGGAGCAGGAAAGAAAATCAGGTAATGATGCTGTGRCTGTGCCTGTGGTGCAGTTACCTGGCAGGAAGAAGTGGGAAGTATTGCTCATTAAAACCAGGTTCCACATCCAACTTTGGACTTTCTGAAACGTCACCGGAAAAATGAACGATTTTGTGAGCCCTAAGGATGAGCAACGCTTCAGGCACGAACTTAATAATAATTTATCTTACTGACAAACAGGCAGCTCCACATTCACATGAGTTCTCCCACCTCCTGCATGGCAAGGCACCCAGCGTAGCCAACCTTACACCCTTCTGCTGAGCAAGCCCCTGGTGAAGGCTTCACCTCCTGGAGGCTGCCAGGAGGGAATCAAAGCAGCCAGGGAGGCACTGAAAGCATCATTAGCCAGCATGTGTGCAGTGCTCTGCCCCTGCCAGCTCCCAGTAGCCAGAAAAGGTGGAGAGACAGCAGCTTTATTGTCTAGCTTCTATTGTGCTTTTAAATTAACACCTTTAAATGCCAGCTCTTCTTACTTCACACAGAGACAAACTCAGACTGTAACATCACACCTCTGACCACTGAGAGCATGTTCTTCCTCTCTTTAACAAGAACATTGTGAAATTTAAGAGGCTTTTCCCTAGCATGGCAGATATATCTATTTTTCACTTAAAAGCAACTTAAATCATATTTGGGAGAACAAGGAAATGCATTGAAACATATTCTGATCTTGCTTAATGTTTCAATCAAGTCTCCTAAGAATCATGTTGCCTTTTACTAGCACATAGGCAGGTTTAACATATTGTTAAGAATCGCTGCAGAAAAAAAAGCCATAACCCAACACTGAACAGGTTCCAGGGCACAGGGACACGGCCCCTGGAGCCAGGGTATCACAGCAGAAGGCAGAGGTGATGATTTTCTAACCACTCACAAGCTCTGTCCAAAGCTAACAGCTATTCCCAAACTGACAGCTGCTCCCCATGGCGTSTCCTGCAGCAGGAGAGCACGGGGAATCTGCTCAGAACCCAAGATAAAGGCAGCAACACAAACAGTGGCTGACTGTTTTCCCTGCTGGAAAAAGGAGAACAAACAGCTCACTTAGTCTCACACTGCTGTCAGAGACGGAAGGACCTCTAATCTGCTGGGGAGGCAGCCAGAGAGGCGTGCTGGSCTCCAGAAGCAAGGCTTTGTGGAAAACTGCAAATGCTGTTTCCATACGAAACACAGAGGGGTGAAAATATGCAGAGCCACAAGGAAGAAAATCGCCCCTTCTCCCAACCCCAGCTCAGCCCTTCAGCTGTGTCCACTGCCCTTCTGTGAGAAAGAAGAGCTCCACCAAGCTTTCCCCAAGAAATTTTGTGTTGTGCTTGCCCAAGCCTGTGTTTGCCCATGTCCACCTGGGTCACTGCTCTGCTCCACACCATGGCACAGCAATGGACACACAGGACATCTGCTCCTGTGGCCTTCAACCACCACAGCAGAACCTGCTGCAAAGATGAGGCCTGCGCAACGAAGGAGTGCATACACATGCCCTGCCTGCTAGGTGGGCAATGTTCTGCTGGAAGTAAGATACACCACTGTGGGAATCCATACAGGCAGAAGGTTTTGGGAAAGCTGCAAAAGGCAGGCCTCAGAGACAGCAGTGATTAGAGCCAAGCAGTAGCCATAGAGATTGGTCAGCGGAAAAATTATGTAAAATGCAGAAAAGCAAAGACAAATAGAACAATGGTCTGTGTATTAATGTTTGTCTAGAAGAACTCCCTAAGCTAGAGAAAAGTGTATCTAGCAAGATATTAGGGAGTTCTAAGCTTAATAATGGAGCTCTGTGCATTGTGTTTTAAGGCTCACAAGCAGGTATTGTATTTGAAAAAAGCAAGAATTTGTGATGGTGTTCACAGGAGTTCTTGGATGAGGGAAGAGACGAGGATCTGACTCCATGTTTCAGAAGGCTTGATTTATTATTTTATGATATACATTACATTAAAACTATACTAAAAGAATAGAAGGAAGGATTTCATCAGAAGGCTAGCTAAGAATAGAATAGCAAAGAATGAGAACAAAGCTTTGTGGCTCAGACTCTCTGTCCGAGCCAGTTGGGCTGTGATTGGCCATTAATTACAAACATCCACATGAGACCAATCCCAGATGCACCTGTTGCATTCCACAGCAGCAGATAACCATTGTTTSCATTTTGTTCCTGAGGCCTCTCAGCTTCTCAAGAAGAAAAATCCTAAGGAAAGGATTTTTCATAAAAGATGTCTGTGACAAGCATTGTTTAACCAAAGGTACATGTGCATAGTGGTTGGATGGAACTAMTGTCAATRTGCTTTTGCTTTGTGTGATTGGTCAAAAAACGTTTAAAGTAAGTTGTAACATTAAGTTCTTTGTCTGCTGCCTGGGATGTGAGCTGATGGCATCTTCCCATTGTCATAACCATGTAATGAGACTGATGCTGGAAAATCAAACAGCTCAAGGCACGTTCCCAGCAGTCCTGTCCTGTTTGTGATTTGTACAGAGACCCCAGCCAGTGATACACCACCAAGGGGTGCTGAGGAGAACTGAGGCCAAGGGAGGGATGTGGTTTCTCCTGCCCCACGTGCTCCTGCAGGACACGGTGCTCCTGTGTGAGCCCCACTTCCAGCATGGGGCACGTCCAGTTCGCCCCTGCAGGCTGGGATAGGGCAGCTCCAGGTCGGAGCTACAAGTGCGAGCAGGAGGGACCCAGAGAAGTGGAGAGGCTCCTCACAGCTTGGCAAGGAGCCCACCGCTTCCTCCAGAAAACCACCACGAGCCTTCCAGCTGGGTTTGTTTCACAGCAAAGGGCTCTGTTACAAAGCTGTGTGGGAGAAAGAAGGAATAAATGCCCCCAAGGCTGCTGTGAAGAGCACACTTCAGAGCAGCTGCTCTCTCTGTTATCTAATCTTAATTTTAATTGGGATTTTTCCCCCTGCGTTGCCCGGGGTGCAGGATCCCTGMGCACGTGCTCCTGGCGGGGCAGGCAGGGCAGCGTGCCCGCACACGCCGCGGGGGCAGCAGCCAGCGGGCACCGCTCTGCGCACGCTGCCCTGCGAGACATCCCCTAATGCCACCCCTTCATCTGCTAAATGTCTCCACATKGCCAGCTCCCTCGGGGATTCTAAATATTAAATGAAAAAAGGTTATTACAACATGCCCGGCAACAGAAATTGGGGTGAGGCTGGCGGTCACGGATAGCCTGGGCCAGAGTTAATTAATACATGCTCGCTCCGATTTTTTTTCCTGTTTTGATAAAGGGCAATTTATAGTTGGCATGACTGTCACAATGCCCCATGACCCTCAGTCTAATTATAAAATATAATGTGAAAGTGCAAATGCAAGATCCTGGMAAAGAAATCCCGGTCTTCTGCAGCTTTTACTTTTTCCCATTCCAGCTTTCTTTCTCCCAGAGTGTAGCTGCGGCTCGAAGTGCACGATAAGCCCAGCACGTTAATGTGTGTTTATTTAGAGACCTCTCTAATGTGTTTGTGTTGTGCGTTTCTCGAGCTACAGACCAAAACAGGCAAGGTAACAGCTACCCAACACAGAGCAAATTCCCAGAGGGAAAGACAAGAAGGGTTAGTTGCTGAATGCATCTTAGTCAGGAGAGAAGCTGGAGCTGTTTTAATTGTTCATCAATCAATTAATGGCACTCTCAAATGTCTAATTAAGCAGACAACTGGAATTAAGCAAAGGGCATCTCCGAAATGCCAGCCCTCTTAACGAGAGCACTTCTTATGTTCAAGTGAGTACTTGATTAAGGTGTGCTTGTGTGGAGAGACGTGCAGGAAAATCCCCAACCGAGCCATTAGCATGTCTCCCTGGCAAGGCTCTGCAAAATCAATCCTCTGGTGCTGCAACTTAACCTTCACATCCAAGCAGGCACCTGAGCTGGGTGGCAAAGCACAGAACAAATCAGCCTGGTTCAGGCTGAGGCTCAAACACGGAGGTTCCCTCTGTGGGCAGGCTGGGCTGGGTCAGCCCAGAGGGAACGGTGACACGGGCCATGCCCATGGGCATGGACACCTCCAGGGTGGCAGTGGCAGCACAGCAGGACAGAGGTTTGATGTGAGCACCCTACATCAGGATGGGAGAGCAGCAGCAGCTCCTGGGGGTTTGCTGTTCTCCCAAGGACAAAGCTCTGCAAACAGAACAGAACAGAACAGAACAGAACAGAACAGAACCTCCCAGGCCCATCCATGGGCAGGTGAATCACCAGCACAGGTGGGGGATGCACATCCCATGGCAGCTGGAAACCACATCCATGCAGAGGGGCAGTGCCACAAGGGTGACACTGAAATCCTGTCATCACTGGGCAAGGATGGCACCCAGCTCCCTGGGATTCAATACAAACACAAGCATGGAGATGCTGCCACCATCAATTCCCCGTACATCAAGGACACCACAGCCCTTGAGTGAAACTATGCCTTAAAAGCAAGCAGGAGATTCAGCACGGAGCCGAGATTCCAAACTGATCCTGTTTTTCTTTAGCGCTCCCACGAATCGAGAAGTGTCCACAAAAGCTCCACAGCTGGTTGTTCACCCTGCATCACACAGCACATGCCGTGGGTCTGTGCTGCAGCTGTTTAATTTCATTTCCACAGCTGTGTCCAAATACTTACAGCAAAAAAAAAAATCAAAATTAAAAAATCACAGGAGACTAGAAAAGAATTTCCAGAACTCCCCTGGAMCTCTTCTGCCAAGGGGTGAGGCTGCTGCTGTACAGTAAAGTTACCCACAAAGCAGCCTGATAAAGAAAAAACCCAAAAGTTGTCCTTCAAGAAGACAACAAAAAGCAAGAGTTGGCCTCGTCTAGCACATTTACTCACAGAGGGAACTCCTAAGCCTCTCTCCATCAGGATAGAAGGTCCCTAAAAATAACCCAGTGAAAGCTGATAGAGCCATCCTAAAAATCTCTCTCGTGGGTTTAGTCCTGAAGTGTGATACTTTGATACCAACTTTGGCCTTAAGCCGAACTTACTAGCACATACCAGTGCAGGGAGATCAGTTTTCTTTCATCTTTAGAGGTTTTTTCCACTCTGGCAGATACTCTGTCTCCTTGTCTGCTTCTCCAGTTGCCCCAACACCACAAATTACCATCAAAACTTTGTGTGCTTGCTTTCCAAATGTGTAAGGTGATAAAATAATAAGTGCTTATTTTGCAGGAAGGGAGCTGTGATAGTAGGATTTATATTTCTGAGCAGAGTCTGTCTCTTAAAAACAAWCCCAAACACACCAAACCATAAGAAAGAAATTTTTAAAAAATCCGAGAAGCACCTCCCTAATCAGGTGCTCTTGCAATGGGTATTTAAGTGAAGAACAAATATTGCAAGCTTACAACAGTAAAAACTATTTTAATGCAACAGTTCTCACAAATATAATCAAGGTAGAAAAGCCTGAAGTGTGACACATTTCTTGTTTTTCTTAAATGTTTTCTGCAAATTTCAGTAATTATTTATGCTGCTGCTTCTGTAAATAAATACTCTCACAAACTGAAAAAAGAAATGGAAAAAACCCAGCCATGATAGCAGCTCCAACACTGCCTTGGAGCTCAGCTTCAGCAAACTTACATTGGCATGTTGCAATATTGATAAAGTTTTTTATTATATCTTTTTTAAAATTCTACATTTCAAACTCTTGCTGTAAAGTGTTGCGAAGCCTAGATGGTACAAAATTGTATCTGAATAAGAAAAAAAAATCAAGGAAACTCTTCCACAAAGGAAATTACTGTCAAAATTGATGCTTCCTGCCATGCTGAAATTCCAATAAGCATTTATCTCAGCAAATCCTCGGCAGCCTCTGACATTTCTATTATTGGGGCTGACTGGGTTCATCCTGCCCTTATGAGAACAAATAGTGCAAGATCCTGGGGGATGGGACCTGCTGCAGTAACAGGCACATCACTCAGAACTTGAAGCAGTGAGAAAGTTGGTTTTTCCCAAGTTGGTGTGATGCCAAAGGGCAGTGGGAGGAGAGGACAGAGCCAGCAGCTGGATGTCCCCTGGCACTCCGAGAGGTTGCTGTGACATCCTCATGTCCTGAGCCAGCAGTGCAACAGGGATGGGCTTCAGGCCTCTGGGGACCACAGAGGTGCCTGCTCCTGCCAGGCTTCCTGCCCAGTGCCCAGCCCATCCCCAGGTGATCCATCAGCAAGGGAGGGAGGCATCAGCCTGGCCACAAATGGCCCAGTGAACCTGCACTGGATCCTACCCGTGCCAAATGGGACCCACAGCCACCTCTGCCTGCTGCTGCCTGGGATCGCTCCAGGCAGGCCTGGGTGACACTGGACAAGAGCACAACAGGGCTACAGGGAAAGGCAAAATCCATGAGTACAAAATAAAACAAGGCAGCCTGGGCGCCCCAAGGGAAAGAAGGCCCCTAAGTGAAGTTTGTGGTGGACAAACTGCTCTAGAAAATGGCTTCAGGGACGTGCATTTATCTGGGGGCTGCTCCTGCCATAACAAGGGACAGTTCTGTGCCAGCCCAGTGCCACCACGGGGGGAAACTCCCTGTGGCCAAAGGAGCCCCCTGCCCAGAGGGGTGTGAGGGAGCTCTGGCAGGGGCTGGTGTCCTGCCACTGCCAACAGCCACCATCCAACACTGCCTGTCCCTGAGCAGCACCAGTGCCAAAACCTGCATGCCCTTCCTGCCTGAGAACCAAGGGCCTTGGTTAAATGTTATTTCTGTGACTCCTTCCTCACAGATGTACAGACAACCTTAATGCTTTTGAGAAATCAACAGAAATTGTCCTGTGACCTTCCATCACACATTTGCTCTTTCAGAAATAGATATCTTAATTCTCTTAACCTTTTWATTTTTTTTGTGCTGAGTGGTTTTTGTTTGTTGTTGTTGTTTTTTTTTTAATTGGAACTCTTCCAGTTCCTAAAATTAGTGGTCAATCTGTCCTCATAGCCCACAGCAGTACTGCCAGCAAACCCAGAGAAAGAGGCCTTGAGGCTTGCACATGTGTTCAGATTTAGAAAGCCAAAAGAAAAGAAACAAGCATTATTGTAAATCCTTGGCTATTTGGAAATGATTTTCTGAAATAACTGCGAACCTCTCCAAGTGACTGCAGTACTATATACCCTCATGCCTCACCTACTGACAGCTTATCCATTCTCACCCCATTGATCCAGGCAGTCCCAGAAACCCCCATGGAAGAGCAGACTGGGAATACAAAGATCAGATGCTATGGATCATACACAGAAGAGAGAAGGAGAACTCTTAGGGAGCCTGGTACCCAGCAGAACTAATGATGAAATACCTCTCCTGTGCTTATGCCTGCTGTGATAACAACATTTATGTTCCAAAGGTGCCCCAGAGGACAGAGCAGCTCTGCTCTGCCAGGGGCACTGCCTGACAGGGAGGCAGCAGCCAGCTGCTGTCAGCTTTCCCCTTGCTGCTGCTGCTCCGTGGGGCAGCCTGGACAGAACCCCTGCTCCTGCCTGGCCACCTTCCTGCTGCAGTGTCCAGCATGGCTGTGATGTCTTTCAGGGACTAGCTAAAAACAGAGGCCAGACAGAATTAAGGCAATAAAAAGCAGTTCTATTTATGGAAGGGCCTTCAGGTACATTKAGGGCAGATGAAGCCCCCMAGGGGCTACACCCAAAATGGAYCATGGGTCATGGGTTTKCACACTTTTATAAGTTTGGGCCATTTGCATATTGGGGGTTCATCTGCCAATTCCAGCTTCAGGTAATGAAGCCATGTACCCCAAGTTTGCTCCCCCAACTCACTTTTGTTTCCATCTCTCAGGCCTGAGGCAGTGAGGTGTCCTTGATTGCCAGGCCTGGAGAGGAATTGTTGTGTCTGCCCAAAATGGGAAAGCAGCAGCTCACACTGTGTGTGGGGTTTAGAGTTATACACTACAGAACTGCAGGATTACAAATACATGAAGAACACAAAAGCTAAAATCCCACGGCATCAGCTGAGCAGGGAGAGCCCAACCTGGTGCCCTTTGCCCAGGGAACAGCCCGAGAGCACCCAGGGAAGCAGAAGCCGTCCCGACAGCGGACGGGTGCTCCACGTGCTGGGAGATAAAGAGCCAGGGGCTGATAAGGCAGCTCGGAGGGGCAGGGTGTACCTGGTGCTGCTCACACAGGGCTGTGCAGCCATGAGGGGCAGGGTGTACCTGGTGCTGCTCACACAGGGCTGTGCAGCCATGAGGGGCAGGGTGTACCTGCAGCCATGAGGGGCAGGGTGTACCTGGTGCTGCTCACATGGGCCTGTGCAGCCATGAGGGGCAGGGTGTACCTGTGGCATTGCTCACACAGGGCTGTGAGGGGCAGGGTGTACCTGGTGCTGCTCACACAGGGCTCTGAGGGGCAGGGTGTACCTGTGGCATTGCTCACACAGGGCTCTGAGGGGCAGGGTGTACCTGTGGCATTGCTCACACAGGGCTCTGAGGGGCAGGGTGTACCTGGTGCTGCTCACACAGGGCCGTGCCCGTGGCAGCCACACCAGCTGTGTGCCCACAGAGCCCGAGGGATGGGCAGGTGCTGCAGTGAAGGCAGGTGATCAGCAGAACAGGGCTTCTGCAAACCCAAACTCCTCTTAGCTGAGAGGGGAAGCCCTGCCCCAGACCCCACAGCTGCCTCTGGGGTAGCATCAACACACCCAAAGCTTCTTTTGGTCCCAAGGTTTCCTGACCAGACTTGAATTCATCCTAAAAGCATAAGAGGGCTTTTTCTTCCCTTTCTTCCCTTTCTTCCCTTTTCCCTTCCCTCTCTTTCTCTCTTCTCCCATGTGACAGAAACATGCATCACAGTAGGTTTCTGTCCAGTTTATCCAGATGATGAATCTGGATAAATATAAAAATATATTAAAAATATACATTTATATACAAATAATATATAAATATAAATCTATATTACATAATATAACTATAACTAAACTATATATATACACACACACATAATCTTGATAAGTAAGAAGATCAAGCACACTCGAGGCCCTGCCATGGCAGGAAGGAGGTGCAGTCTCACAGCACCAGTGTTGGAGGGAAGGAGGCTGGGGGTGTCTCACCAGTGTGTGCAAACACCTGAGGGGAGGGTGCCAAGAAGATGGAACCAGGATCTTCTCAGTGCACCCARGGACAGGACAGGAGGCAACGGGCACAAACCCAAACACAGGAGGTGCTGTCTAAACAATYAAGATACTCCTGCTTGGAAAGCGTGGTTGGAGAAGACACCTCCAGAGATTCCTCCCACCCTCAAGCATTCTAGGATCCTGTGACATTRTTAATACAGGTCACAGGCTGAAGTGCAGCCTGGCAAAGATGGGCTTCAGATGAGCACTGATTGCCCAGCTACAACAGGAAAAGCAGGGAAATCACTCTGCAGCCTGAAGTTACCTTAGGTCTCAGAAAAGCCAACTATTGCTTCATTTTTTCTGAATTGCAAAGCCAAACACTTTTTTAATTATTCTAATAGAATAGGAGAAAAGTTAAATGGGTTAATTTTAAGGTATTTGTACACTTCCTAAACTAAGGGAAACACCTCTAGTAAGCTCAGAGAGCTGCTCTCCCTGGGAAGCCACCTCCAGAGGCAGAACAGGAGCTCCAGCTGCACTGGGCAAACATCCAGCACTGGGGATCAGCATCCAGGAGTGATGAGCAGAGCTGTCACCAGGCAGAGCACCTTAATCTGCTGGCTTTCCTCTTTGCTTCCACTTTTGTAAGCCAGGCACAAAACTTTTACTCTGCTGGAGTGCTTTTTGACAATGTTTATTTTTAATGTCTTCTGGCAGTAGGAGTAAACTTCAGATAATTTGGCAGGTGCTATGCTCTGTTCCTCAAAAAGCAGCAGGTCTGCCTGTAGCAGGATGTAGATTTCTTCTCTTGTTACTCCTGCTCGGAGAGCAGGGATGATTCATTTTTCTCACCAAGATACAGCACTAAAGAATTTCTTTCTGAAGACTAACACAGTACACCTTTAACCTTCAGTTTTGAGGACACACGTTCAGACATCTACTCTGCAACATTTTGTTAAAAATTAGTATTTTTCTCCTATGACAGAAGCTTAACAAAAGTGAAAATGTATTCTTGTAACAYTCTGGCTTAACTTCCACATATCCCCTAACTGCCAAAACCTCCAGGCTCTCCATATCTGTTTGAAGATGGTTGCAGAACTCAACAAGTCTGTACCCTTCTATTTTCCGTTCATTTTTTTTCCCCTCACTGATACCACAAAGCAATCTCTAATTCATAATCACATCCGTGTCAGGTTCCCAATCTTAAAGAGAAGCACTTGGCACTTTAATCTTCAAGCAGATTACACATTTCCTGTTAGGACTTGAAATCTAACTCTGTGCATGTGTGGGTGCCTGCACGTTTCTTAAGATTTGCTTTAAAAAAAATAATAAAAGGGAATGTTGAACAAAGGGTTGAGACTTTTCTGTCRGGGGTCTGGAATTAGTTTTGCTGATGATGAAAAGATGAAGTGGAAAGGGCCGGGCTGCTTTTCCTCCACTCTCTGTGAGGCATCATGGACACTTTCTGCACTGAAGGACCGTCCCTGTGCCCCAGCTCCTGAGGAGCAGCCACAGCACTGTAATTACACAGAGCAGGGCCATTTGCTGCATGCATGTTTGGAAAATAAGGCCTGGCTACCCAACATGGAGAAGCTGACCCTAGAGGAGTTTACAAAAGGAGAGAAAGGCCAAACAAGTCATTTTTGACTGTAAAACACTCCACAGAGAGACTGATAAAATGAGTTTGAGTTCAGTGGCCTCTCTCTTGGAATGAGCTGGCACTCAGGAGCTGCTGCAGAATCTGGGGTCCAGCCCAAGGGGGAACACCAAACACCATCTCCCCTCTGCCCTCCCTGGGCACAGGAAGGGCCTCCAGAGGGGAGCCTGGCTCAGGTTACCCAGCACTGGCACGAGCCCTGCTTCAGAAAAGTGCAGCAGAGATGAACGATATAAGGCATCCAATAAAGGTTTTGAATAGTGAAATTTGACATGCTTTAAAAATTCACTGCTTTAAAAGCTATTTTCCCCTTAAATCCGCCCTGGCAGCATGTTAGCARCAATGTTACTGATACCCAGGACACAAAAACCATAGCCAGGGCCAACTCAGAGCTCTCTGCAAAGCTCTGCTTTAACCCTGATCYAAAGGGTCTGCCTCTGATGCCCAGAGGCTTCTGGCTTTCCAGGTTCTTCCATTCCCAGACTCCCYATGGGAGGCTCCCAGTAACACCTCCAGCTGGGCACCTGGTGATGTGGGAGGCTGTCTGCTAGCAACTGGAGTGGGGTCCACAAACCAGAGCTCTGCTGGGCACAGATGAGCTGCCCTTCTACTGCAAAGCTTGTGGGCACCAGCAGCCTGGGTCTGATTCCAASCAGAGGCTGCAGTGCCTGAACACAAGCAGCACTTCTGTATTCAAGTGATGCAAGGCACAACTTCTCCCAAGTCACACCAGAATGGTKCAGATTTTAGCTAGGGAAGAGAGTTCCTTACACTGATACACACACACACATTTATCTATCTCTATACACATATCTCTATAGCTATAATCTATATATTCTATTATCTACTATCTATCTATATATCTATTATCTATTAGAGAAATATATATACACATCTATCTATCTACACATATATGTCTATATATAGATAGATATTATCTATATATTCTATTATCTATATCTATATATCTATTATCAATTAGAGAAATATATATACACATCTATCTATCTACACATATATGTCTATATATAGATAGATATTATCTATTCTATCTACCTATTATATATATACACATCAATCTATATATACACACACATCTATATATTCTATTATCTATTTTATAGATATACATACACATATATATATATATATATATATATTCATTCTCTTTTGAAGCATTTTGCCAGGAACTAAGCCCAGTTCCTGGACTTTCAGCTGTGTTGTGGGCTTGCTGCTCCTCAGCATGACAGCAGGATTGTGCTGATGACTGAAGAATATTCCCTCTCCAAGGCACAGGGCAAAGAGCTGTCATGGCAGGAAGGCTTTGACTAAAGCTGTGCCTGCCAGTGAGTCTGATGACAGAAACATGGTGGTACCTAAAAGCCAGCAGTGACAGGATGCAGCACTCCCTCACACACTCATTTTCAGAACCAAAGAGTGCTCTTAGCAGTTTGCTTTGCTCTATATAAATAGGGGCAGAGGCCAGCAGAGTGGTTTGCAGTTAATCACATAGCACAATACAAAATAGTTGTCATTGAGCTGCCCCTGTACTATTTATTCAAGGCAGAAATAGAGCCAGAGTGGTAGCATGTATCTTCACCAGCTCACCCCTGCTCAGAGTGGCATCACCTCATCAGAGCAGCCTCTTGTGAGGTGTCTGCTCCCATGTCACAGCTCACCAAASCAGTGCTGAAAGAGAGTGATCAGTAAAATGCAGGAGAGCCCCCATGAGCTGCTCTCTCACAGCACATCCCAGATGGAAATTGGGCTGGCTCACAGGGGAGGCAGGAATAGCTGAGAAGGAACAGCAGGTCTCATAAGGATGTAAAGTATGATGGAAAGCAGCAGAAGYAAACTTAGACTGAGCACTGGGGCAACATGGTGCTGAGATGTTACAAACACAACAGTGCCCCCAGAGCAGTGCTAACAGACAGCTACTTAGAGCTGGASTGGAGAGGAGCTGTAGAGACAGCTCTGTCTTGCTCCAAATCTCCTTGGCCTGCAGGTCTCAGGATGCTGCTGTGCCTCTGAAGCCTGTGGAGTGTGTATTGCCCTTGTCCATCTGCTCTCTGACCCCTCCATAAAAGTCACTGTCAAGGCCAGTTAGTGCAGGGTGAGGTGGGTTTTCCTCCACTTCACATCTCCTCACCTGGAGATGACCCCAGTTCTCTGTGTCATTCCACAAATACAAGAGAGAAGTGCCAGTCAAGAGCCTGGAGCTGCTTTTCCTACAAACACACATGCACAGACAGACGCTCTGTACTTGGCACAAACAGCCAAATCTGATCCAAACCACCGGCTGAGCAAACAGCTCACACCCAGCAGAGGCTCATAAACCTGACACTGGGGCACTTCCACAGGAAATGGGACATGCAGCTTGAGAGGGCAGTTTGAAATGTGGACTTTTACCATCGACACACTGGGAGCTCAGGAGGCAAATAGCCAATATTCACTGGAGATCTGCTGTCCTGCATGATTACAGAGCCAGCCAGGCAGAGGTGATGAGCGAGCTGGGTGCAGTCATTACACCTCTCAGTCTGGGAGAGATTTATTCTGGCCCATCAGAAAAAACGAGACAGGACTGTGTGACCTGACTTGCAATAAGCTTCAAGAAAAAGCAAGTCAAGACCAGGATGGGAAATGAGTTTGGCAGAGTCCCGGACAAAGCCAACACACAATATTGGCCCTTAGCTTCTTGATCACATAATAACCCATGGAAAAGTCATAGCAGTGACCTTTAAGGATTAGAAACCCAGCTGAACTGGGGAAATTCTCAAAATGAATAATCTTAAGTAATTGGGAATATTATTGCCTCTGAACCCTAGCTCCACACCCACAGAAACAAAAACAAACCCTCATTCCAGAGAATTTTTATACAATAGTGTTATTTGTTAGTTTGTTTTCAAACATTTATTTCCTAAAATAAGCCTTTGTCAAACTGAAGAGTGAGGGACTGGGCAATGCATCTGGAGATGTTTGAGAGTTTTGTACACAAACCCATTCCCAATGTKTTGGTCCAGGAGCTCTAGAACTATGCAGCCCATACACCTTCCACTCAGGGGAACAAAACAATAAGGAGCATTATAAGGAGTATGGGTCTGGGACCTTTACATGCTGCCACTTTACAAACATTTAGAAAGCAATTATTTAAAGACCGGGATACCATTTTACAACCAGCTTCCCTCACCCAACTAAACTGGTGTCATCATCTTATTACAAAAGTTCCATAGCTTCTTGGTGATTTCTCATGGGCATCTCCTCACAGCACTGACTCCTTCTTCACAGCACAACCAACAAACTCCAGCTCCCTCCTCACCCAGCTACCTCACTCTTTTATAGCACTCATCCTCACTGGACACAGCCRTGGCCTGTTAAGGGCAGGCCTGTTCCTAATCTTTGGTAATTAGTACAGCTGCAACTCCTCAGGTGTGAGATTACCTTCTGCACTATCTTTATTTTCTTACATTCTATCCCACCACAAGCTGGTGTTAGTTAAAGCCTGAATTCTTTCTTTACTTCTGGTGTTGCTGGGTTGGAGTGACAGAGACTGACTTTCAGAGAGAAGCAAGCTCCTGCAACCTGCAACACTGCATGCACTCGCACACCTGCTGTATGTCCACAGCCTGGACAGAGGTGAGTTCTGGACCTGGTGTTCCAGATCTAATGTGAGATGCTCTAATCCACACTTGAGCCTTCTGAGCCCCTCTCTTCACGCTCAACCATTGGGCTGTGGGCAAGTGCATTTACTGTGCTCAGCACTCAGTCAGATGTGGTGCATGGTGCCCAGCACTGTCCCCGAATG
>JACDOX010000163.1:659101-675998 GCA_014549065.1 Cardinalis cardinalis | reverse complement strand
CAGTGCTCTAAGTACCAAAGAGGTCTCACTCGTGGGCACTGCTGTCAATCAGTGCAGGAAACAACAACCTGCCTGTCTGACTCATGGGATGTGTAACTTGGACAGCACCTCTTGTAGGGTACAACACATGGATATGGGCCCTGCCCATCTCTCTGCTTTTATTTCTGTAGTTCTACTCTTACACTTTCCTGCTCACACCTTTTTCTCCTTACTCACATCTGTCTTTTACCCACCTTTTYATTCATTTAGTCCTGCTCTCATTTTCTCTTCTTCTCCTCATAGCTTTCCTGTTCTCTCCAGCACTCCCCTAGTACACAGGCTCCCTTTCAGTTCTTGGTCTTTGCCTTTTTTGCCCATGGACTATTATTCCTTCCTGTCTTCATCACCTCTTCTGGACTATTTCAGCTGTTTATAAGAAAGGCTTTAAAGTGACCAATTTTTGTTAGGAAACCCCAGTCACAGGTTGGGTTCACAGTGCCACGTGCTGTACTGAGATGGAGCACTCAGCTCACTCCTCTACAAGGACTTTAATACTTGAGCTTAKCCCTTCCCTGCCTCTGCACAATTACTCCTCTTTGCAGCGTGCTCTCAAAGAAGCCACACAATGACACTTGTGTTTAGGCAAGGCACTGAGGTTKTCCATCACAGCTGGGTAGAGGATGAGGTGGGGTGTCTTTAAGTGCAGCAGATTTTGTGACTGAAGGCCAGCCAGAAACGTGTGGATATTGAGGTCAGCTCTCTCTTTCAGCTTTTAATGCTAAGCATCTTCCAGAGGTGTAACAGTGCAGTGTTTCTGTAGGTACCCTATGGCACTGGACTGAGAGGAAGGAGCAGCATAATTACTGCTGCCTCCTGAGAAAACAGGTGTTTGCTCTCCACATTTATTTTAATTCCTTCAAATTTGCTGCAGTTCATAAGAGACTAAAAATTTATTACCAGAACAGTATGAGAGTTACACTGTTTCTGCTTTATCACAGAGAGAAGGGACCTTGCAAACTAGATGGAAAAAATAAATCTAAAAAAAAGGTAAAATAAATAAATCAAGCAAACTCTAAAACCTAACACTGTGGGAAAGCTTAGCAAGCACAGTGCCTAGAAGATTTACAGAAGTGTTAAGAGCACACTGACCAAAACTATTGCCACAGACTCACCAGAGAGATTCCAAGAACAACTGATGCCTCCTTGAAGCAAACCAGGTATTAAAAAGAACCTTATGCCCTTGTATTTCTTATTATTTTTCAATAACCATATAACACTTCTGTGGTAAAACAGTAACATGAACTCATGTTGACCTTTGATATTTGAACTCAGAGCAGAAGAGAATAGGAAATGCCGAGCCCACAAGCAGCAGGAGTGAATGGGGTTATTCATAACTCGGGCTGTGGGGAGGCTCACCAGTGGAGGCAGCTCCTGAAACCCAGCACGCACTGTCCTCCTCATTGGTGCTTACTGCAAAACCATCACTGTCACCTTCTCCAAGTGCCTGCAGTGCCTACAGAATGTGCTGTGGCTGTGTTCCCCCAGGGGCCAGGCTGCTGAGTGCTTCAGGGAGGACAGACCACGTCCCCCATGCTCCACAGGGCTCAGCCTTTGGCTGGGGGCACGCGTGTGCCAGCGCCATCACTGGTTAGCTCATTAACAGGGCACTTGTCATGGCAGCCAAAAAACCCCATTAACTTCAAAGTTAAAAGCACACGAGGTAATTTCGATCCTGCATTCCACCCTCGTTTTATTAAAAAAAAATAAAAGGCACAGTGACACACGATATGTCTGCTAACCTCAGGCTCCCAGCCACCAAGTAATTCATCCTCCTGCAGGTACCTCATCTGAACATGCAGGAGAAACTCTTCAAAGGATTCCTCGGACGACAACTTGTCTCACTGAAACTGAAGGTAAGCAGATCTCAAGAGAAGTCAGTCAAACTCGGTTTCACATCTGATCACACTCATATGTCCCAACAAGAGCCTTTGCTGCAAATGCATTTGAAGTTTTAAGTGTGCTGCCAACTTTCTAGGTGCTTAACTCAAAGAGGTAGCCAGGGGAGATGCCCCAAGAGAAACTTAACTGTAGAGGAAAATTAAAAAATATCTTCTGAGTAGAGACCACAGAATGTGAACTGCCAAAACATGCTCAGAAGTTTCCTTCATAACCTTGTAAAACACTGGAGAAAGTCACAAGTGAGACAGTTTCTCCTTTTAAGAGGAAAATTTATTCCATTGTAATTCAAAATGCAAGCCCTGTTAAATTTATAGACTTCACATTTTATTCAGTTGTAAAATTCTTGCCCTTATTTGCCAGATCTTGTCAGAGAGCTCAGCCCAAGCCTGCAGCCGTGCTGGCACTGTACTGCTGCAKGCAGAGGGACACTGCAGAGCATCAGCACCCCAGCCTGCCCCACCACACAGGAACACATTGAAGAAAACCTATTTTCCACCTTGTCCTTTGACAACTTACCCCACAAAAAGAGGGTTTTYTTCAATAAATAATTTCTCACTCGCTCCCACTGTTTGTGATGCTGGGAGAGGGGATGGGGAACGTGCAGCGTGGGCTGAAAAGGTTGGTGGTCCCSTCTGGTTTGCTGTCAGAGAAAAGCCAGGGCAGACTGCAGCTCTGCAGCTGACTCAAGCTCATTTCAAACAGAAATTGGATTACTTGTGGGCAAAGCTCCCCCAGGGATCACAGTCTGCAAGATGGACTGCTCAGAACATTTAGTTGAGTTACCTCCAGCTCCATTCCATTCCCCAGGGCCTGTGGGAGCTCAGCACCACAGTTCAGTGTCTCAAGAGACATCTGCACAGCTTCCAGAACACACCCATKGCAGGTTCATCTTCTCCAGCTGCTGAGCAACATCAGGAGCCCTTAATGACCGTGTCAGACCCTCCACGTTTGTCTGCCAGCATTATCACACACTGCACTAAAACTGTGAGAGCATTAAATCAAAAATAAAAGCCAGAGTAAAAAATAGGCTCATTAAAAGGAAACTGAGCTGATCACCAAAACGGCCCTTACAAGCCTAGAAAGTTCAGTTTCTGCAGCTTAAATCAGTTCAAAGAACAATGCTCAATGAAATCTATTCATCCTCATGGCAASTGCACCAATTTAGGCAGGTAAACACTGTTCTTTGAGGCATGCTGCCACTCAAGTACCCTTATCAAAACCATTCATTTAAGACTGCCACGTGAAGAAGCCACGACACTTTGTCCTTCTCTAGACTGATGCTGCTGTGTCTTTATGCCCAACTTCCTAAGACACGTCTTGCTTTTATTTTATTAAAGGCTGGAATCATTTTGCTGCTCGTTGAAGGTGACACACGTTTAGGGTGGACAAATAAAGTTCATGCACCTCATTTGTGATCTGAGCAGYTCTTTGCAGATAATTCAGTTTTCCAGTCAATCTAATTATAGTCTGAAGTTCCAGCAGCAAAGACTTTCAAGTACAAAGCAAAGCAAAGCGTGTAGGAGCTGAAAGCCGTTCATTAATCCCGGCTGGTATTGGTAGGAGTGGCTCGTGCCCTCGGGCTGTTCTCCCCACCTTAGCATCAATCTTTATCTTACCTATTATGTGAATCAGATGGTAAATATTTTACTTTCTCTAAACTACAGTAACCCTTATGGTGATCGCAGAGACAGTTTGTTTTGTGATATGAATTTCTTTCTGCCAATCTAAAACATTCCTGAGCAAGATCCCCAAACAGCATTAACTGACACCGTGGCAATGATTTATTGAGAGGATGGGAATAAGCAAAGAAAGCCTGTTCATGAGAAGAATTTATTCCTCTGTAATACCTTTAATAAAAACAATAATCTATTCATCCTTCTTTACTTTTCATCATCTCTTATTTGAAGAAACTACATCTGCCACATCAATTGCTGCTAGAATTTAATTTTTAAAAACTTCAAGTCGTTGAGATCACAGGTAATTTTATCCCAGGCCTCACCACTTCAGGGCATGATTTGTTACAAGGGTGGGGGGAAACCCAACCCCAGCCCCAAACCCTGCAGGTAGGAATTCTGCCTTTCCCTTTTGATTTTGCAGGGCACCCAGTGTGTCTCCTGAGGGAAGGGGAGGAGGGAGGGAAGGGGAAGCTGCCTGGGCCAGTGAGTCCCACAGGAGCGTCCCACGGGCTGCCACAGGCTCAGCMCTGTCTCTTTGAACTAGCCCACAGCACTCGGAGGGTTTTCCATTCAGCCCTGCAGCCAGAGGCCATTCCAAAATACACCGTTTCTGGTGCAGTTATAATGTGCAGCCATCTGCAATTTCGCACCCACAAAGCAGCTTGTAAATCCCAGCAGGGCTGGCAGAGCACTCCCTGTGCTGAAGGACTGGAATGGGGGGGTTTTCCTGAGGGTGGGACACCTGGGAGTCCTCAAGGCCTGTGCTGGGCAGTGCTCCAGGCTGGCTGCGGGCAGTGGGATGTGGCTGCTTTAATCGGGAAAGGAGCATTTGTCCATCCAACAGCAGAGCACAATCCCCCTTTCCCCCCCTTCTTCTGCCACGAGGAGGGACCTTTTCCTGGCCCACACAATGAAGGCACAATGGCTGGCTCTGGGGAGAAGCACCAGGATGCAGGGACTGACCCCTGCCCTCAGGAGGGGAGGCAGAACCGGGCAGTGCCTCAGCTCAGCCCCACCCCAGGATCCTCCCCAGGGCCAGCCCAGGCCATGAGCAGGGCCAGGGCATCCCAGCCGTGCAGCAGGGCTGGCTGGGGGCAGTGAGGACACGCCAGCACCCCCCACCACCAGCACGAGAGCCATGAGCATGCTGCACTCCGCACAAGGGCTGTGGCAACCCTTTATGAGTGATCAAACCCAAACGGAAGGTGTGGGACTGCAGCACGATGTTCTGAAGGCTGTGACAGTGACATCTCCCTCCCCAGGTTCCTGTTCCCTGTTGGAGGCAGCACCACCACAAGCTCACAGCTCTGGTGCAAGCTCTGAGCAGGACGTGTCAGTGGGGCCACCATGACACCCCATGCCTGCTCTCATTTCCAAACACACCTGGTTTTGGAGTGGTGACTCTACCCGACGAGCCACTGGTTTCCAGAGTGCCAGCASGCCCACAGGGCCTGCCCCCTGTCACACTGCCCAGCCATGGGACAGTTCCYGGCACTCACAATGAATGGCAGCACACCAGGGCTGCTCCAGCCTGGCAGCAGTCCCTGGCAGTGCCCAGAGGCAGRTGGGCACAGGCGCTGGCACAGACAGTGCTGAGCCACACTGCTGTTACTCGGTGCCACTGCTGCCCGCCCAGGCTCCCGCTCTGCTCCCACCAGCCCTGCCCTTCCCACGGCACCCTTGGGGATGGATGGTCTCTGGGACAGACTGAGCAGAGCTGGCCTGGCTCCCGGCTCCAGGGGTGCTGTCAGGAGGCACCTGCAGGCCCTGTGCCAGGGGAGGCACTGTCGGGGTGCCGGCACCAGCCAGGCTGCAGGTGAGGCAGGTGACCAGCACTCCAGTATTTCTCCCGGCCTGCAGCCTGCTCCCTCTGCTCATTTACAGAGCCTGTCCTCCTTCCCAGAGTACAATCTGTTCCACAGGAGAGCCCATGCACCTCAGCAAGCAGCACTGCTTTAGAACCCACTGCTGGTCCAGCAGCACCTTTGGGTGCCAGGTGCCCAGCGTGGGAAGCARTCTGAAGCTAAGCACTTGGAAAAGGCCAACAGCGCATCTCTAACAATCCCTGTCCCTCCTTTCCCAGCTCCCAGGCCCTCAGGCAGCCCCAGCACTGCAGTGCCAGCAGCTCCTGAGCTGCACTGAGGACAGTGGCCCTGTCACCTGAGCCACACACACACTGCCAGGTCCTGCACAGCGCCACGGAACCCTGCAGCTGAGGATGGAAGCACTGGCTGCTCCTGACCAAAGCACTCATTTCAAATGTGCTGTAACCCAGCAAAAAACATGAGAGGAGACACAGGAACCTGAGCTGGCATTTGCTACCCTGGGAGCAGAGCTATGGCTAATGCTGTCCAAGCGAGTTTGAGGTCACACTCATTGATCATCTGTGCTTGCAGGGGATCCTGTCCTCGGTGCTGCACTCCACACCAGCCAGGCAGAGCTCACTCCTGGGAGCTGTGGGAGACTAGGAGACTGACATCTGCTACCCAAAAGGGAAGGGATTCCCCCACCTCCCAGCCAGACTCAGAAAGTGGATGGATGCTGACACTGCCTGGAGCTGCAATCTGCTGTGTGGGCAGATCCCACTCCAGCAGCACGCAGGGTAGGATCAACCAGAAATAAAAGGAAGTCTCAATGAATGAAGGGAGAGTGTCACATCTAGGCACACAATCTGAAGTCCAACTCAATTTCTCCATGGGCTTTTAAATTAAATTCTTGCTTACTTCATATGCCTTTTATTTAAGGCTGTGTCAGAGAGTTCTGAAAGATAGCTTTCATTAAATGTACTTAGCTCCTGAATCGTTTTTTTYCCAAAAACTTCTCTCTTCTACCATCCATTATTCCCATCTAGTAGTCTCCCATTATTTGTTCCGCAGTGCACAATGCTGCTCTTTCTTTTCAAAATTATCCTCACTTGATTGCAGTGATCAAAACTGAAGGAATATAATGAGAATTTCTCTACTCARTAAACAGAGACAATCAGCAAGAGATGCCACAGGAGAGTGTTTTTGCCAATTCTTCCAAACCACGTCCCTGAGAGGGGCAGGAGGCAAAAGGCACCTGAACCAAGTCCTGAGCCCATCAGCTCGAAACCTTTTGCTTGGCTCTGTAAATTCCTCAGCTGTTTTTCTCAAGTAAGTCCAGTGGAGACCATCAAGAGGTGTTTTCACACAGTCAGGTATTTCAGAAAGTCTGATCCCCCAAAAAACCAAACCCAAGCTTCAAAAAATAAAGTMACCCCTTCAAGACCCTGAAAACAACTAAAGCACCCAACCACAAGACTTAAAGAAATTGCTAAAAACAACGCAAACAAGCAAAACATTGTATGGTTTATACATATCTTTTGTATGTGCCTTCCAGAGTTTAATGCTTTGGGTTGTATCTTTTATCTCTTTATCCTGAAGAGGTTTTGTTTTCTATTGTGTGAGGCTGTGTGTTTTTAATTGGAGTCAAACTTCTCACAAAGCCCCACTCCTGGCAGCCAACTGCTCCCTATCATCAGGCTTGTGATGAAACCTCATGACTTATCAGCACTGGCATCTGTGTACAGCAGCAGAGTGCAAGGGTTTCCCCTCAGAGCGCAGCCACAGCAGGGCTGTGACACAGCCRTTGGTCACACACATAAATAAAGCTGGGCTGCTCTCTGTGCCTTGTGCTCTGCCAGCCTCCAGGCATGTGGATATTGCCACTTTATGTAAAACCCAACAGCCTCCCACGGCTGCTCTTCACTCTGACAAGAAAGGCCTCCTTAACAAGGCACCTGCAACAGGAATTTTGCCTAATAAGAGTGTTGTCATATTAGGGAATGGCACTTCATGACCTCTTCAAAATAAAACATGTTCCGATAAAATATGAGGTGAGATCTTTTTATATTACCTAAAGCAGAAATCCAAACCAAAAGGGAAGAGAAAAAAACCAATCAATGAGTTGAAGTGCATGCTTTAGATTGCATCCTTTGAAAAAATAAACCCTATCCATGGTTAACAATGCTAAACTGAACCAACACACAGAGAAAAGCCAAACACAACTCAAACAGGAGGTGTCTGGGTTTGAGCAGTTAAAACCCACTAATTGGAAAGAGCAATCCAGAACACACTGAGTGAATGATTTGATGTGAAATTCACAGCTAACAGCACTGATGGGACCAGGGCAAAGTGCGAGCAGCAGCCCCTGAGGAGGAGCTGTGGGTTCCTCCCGTGCCTGGGACAGTTTCATGGCAGCTCTGGTGTCCCAGGCACGCAGGTTATTAATTAGCCACTCTCCTTCCCCCTGCACCTCTGTTCTCATGGCACGTGTGTCTGAATGCATTTCTAGGTGGTGCAGAGAAGAACTTTTACTTTAAKCAAGGAGCCCCCACACAGCTGAGCCCTCCCAGAGCCCTGGAGAGACCAAAAGGCAGAACTGCCTGGTTGGATATTCTCACAGGTAGTGCCTGTTTAACTGATGTACTGATGCATTTAAATAGACGCCTCAGGACACACACAGAAAGGTGCAAGTCAGAGCTCCAGGGAGGAGATTTCTACCTAATAGCTGCAAGTCATTTGAGATTTTCAAAACATAAATTAATCTGTGTAAAGACAGCAGGAGCTAAGTCTTAGCTATTTAATTATAAAGCCTTCCCCTGCAGAGTTTTGTCTGTGCTACATCTCTGTAAGGAGAGTGAAGAGCATTTCYCCACCCCACAGCTCACTTCCCGTTCAATTCCATGGCAGCACCTGATGGGCTCAGAGCAGCAGTCCAGCAGGTGCAGACCCAGTGGCCACCCAGACCCCTCCACATGATAAAGCATCAGCTGTCATCTTCAGGGCCTTTACATGATGACCCCAATGTGGTTCACAAACCAGGGGGGAAATCACTGACTGAAATTCAACATGTTCCTGGAGCGCCCCGTGAGTGAGCACCAACCACAGACTGGAACTCAGCTGCCTCTAGAGGAGCCTCAGCCTGTTCACACAGCCCCAGAGGTGAGAGAAAACACTCATGGCTTTGTATGGAACCAAGACATAAAGGGGCTCCCCCTCCCTGCACGGCATCTGCCCCCATTGTTAGTGATGTACACACCAGGGTCCCATCAAATCCCCTTCTTCCTTCAATGGCTCCAGGCAAATCCCTGAGGGAGAGCCTTGCCTGAACACCTCCATGCTTTCATCCCAGCACCCTGTGTGCCCGTGCTGTCCCTGAGCACCCCCCAGCTCAGGGCTGGGGCCCTCCTCAGGGGACCAGCCCAGCCTCAGGGCTGACTGGGGCCAGCACCCCTATTTCCTCAGTGAGCAGCAGGTGCAGCAATGACTGCAGGCTGCTTTCAGGGAAGATGTGGCASAGACATTGACTCTGTAACAAGAACCGGACTCAGCTGGTGCAAGAACAACCCCAGAGAGCCAACAGCTCAGTGATCTTCCCTAAATGAACAAGGTGCAGCCTCCATATCGCCACAGCCAGCAAGAGGTGGAGCGACCTGCACCCACCCACGGTGTCTCCCAGCACAGACATCTGGCTACAGACGTGTTCAAACACGGAGCCCAGGCCTGCACAGCTCCCAAGAATCTTTCATTTCAAGCTGAGTATCAATGAGGCAGCAAATTTTATCAGGAAGAGATGACTTCTTCTGATACCATCTATTCTGACACTGTAATGCGAGCAGTWCAAACACAACTTCCAACTCTGCAATCTCTAATCCAGAAGGCTGAGGGAAAACATCCTTCACTGGGCTGGGCAGAGTTTCTGCCTGCTCTGTTTGCAGGAGCTCCAACAGCTGAGCTTTGAAAGCTGTTGGACTGTGTAAAGAAAACAACATAAGCAGAGAGCTGAACAGAGACAYGGACAGGACCACAGCACAGCTCCTTGTGCCCAGCGTTTGCAAGCTGCAGTCTGTGTTACAGCCCTGTTTACAGCTGGATTTGGTGAATAGAACAGAACAGGCACCCCAGGAGTCCTTCAAAGGTAAAAACTCACAGCTGGTTTCATCTCAAGGATCTGTAACAAGCCCTCAGAACAATATGAGTTTTACATATCATGAATTTTGCATAATGAAAGCATCTCAGCAAAYTGGCTGTGGGGTGGTGTAAAGTTTGGGAGCTGAATTTGAGAGTCAAGCACCCATTGTTTGTTTCTGAAGTTAAGGAGCTGTGGACATTCAGCACAGCTTGGGATTGACTATTAGGAATAGGGATTCCCCAAATGCACAGCAAAGACTGACATTGTTGAGGTCCCTGTTAAATTTCACTGGCTTAAATGGTCACATCTGTAGCTTATTAAAAATGAGAAATTAAAAAAAACAAAACTAGCAGAACATATCCAGACCAGTATCATCCTGAAGGATCAGAGAAGATATTAAATGAGACATATGCTAAGTCATATTGCTTAACAGGTGGTTGGAAGGTACTCAGAAACCCCAGTGACAGCAATATCCAAACCTGAGAAGATGAAGAGACAGCTGAATGTCTCCAGGGAGCATTACAGCCTGTGCCCAACGTCAAAATAAATAAATAAATAACATCTCAACTGACTACACATTGCAGAAATGGAAGAGAAGATCAATTCTGCTTTCAAGCAATAAAACTAGAAAATCCCTTAATTCTGCACCCCGTGCCTTAGGTAGTAACTTACTTATATAAATCACTGATTTTCTCACACTCTTTGCCCTCATAAACACCTGGGTTCGACCTCTTGATCCCTTGTGCTATTCAGGATTTCTGAAGGCCATAACCAATGGTTACAGTCAGGGCAGTGCTGTCTCACAGGGGCTCTCGGGGCCAATGGCAGCTCCCAGGCTTTCACTCTGTCCATTTTCCATCCTCAGGAAGCAGAAGCTGCACTGGCAGCTCCTGTTCCAGCCCCTCCAGGCAGCAGCAAGAACCCAGAGCAGCTGGGTCCAGGTGGGTCAGCCTGAGAGCAGCGGCTGCTCTGCTTCCATGTCCAACCAGACTCCTGATTCACTCTGCAAAAGAAAACCAACCAGACTTGCCAATTTGGCTGGAGGTGAGCCGTGAACCAGCCTCACTCCCTGGGACCTCGCTTGCTGAGACTTGCAGCTCTTTGATGTGCACAAAGACACCAGAGGGAAGGTAATGACTGCTCTGCCATGAAATCTGCAGCAGCTGCGATGTCAGCCCATTTCTGGCTACACAGGTCCAGGAGGAGGAACCTCAGAGGCAGGGAGATGGAGGGATGACACCACTGGGCTGCAAAAAAACCCTAAAATACTTCAGCAAACACATCACAGAAACTTGTATGAAAGCCAAGAAGAAGTGCATAAATAAAACCCACTGCACTGGTCACAAGAGTTTAATCACTTAATGACTGATTAGATATCCATGCACAACAACACAAAAAGCCATCATTTCTAAGGCATCTCAGGCCACATCACTGTGCAGAAAGCACAGTCAAATGTGGCAGCCAGATGGCAAATCAAAGTCTCAGGCTGCTGAACAGCCCTGAGGTTAAACAGCGTCCAACAGAGCCGGCGTCCAACAGGGACAGACAGAGAGAAGAGCCAACAAAACCATCAGGACGTACCAATCATCTGCTTTGCTAAAGAAGACTTGAAAAACACTTTAAACAATTCTGATTGCTTCAGAGGGAAAATCTTTATCATGTAGAAGTCATAACACTCGCCCTAAGTGAAACACAACTAAATGCAGGAATACACTGTGGGGAGAGGTATCATTATCAGACTGCTGGAAAATGACAAACTTCACAGCCACAGGTCTTCCTTACCATCTAAAACTGAAGCCATAATTAAGCTAAGTACAAATTAAGAATGCTACTTACTGGGATCTAGTTTAAGAGAAAAGTGCTTGTGGAACAGGAGAAGGAGACCTACAATTAGTGTCTGTGTATCTGGGACAAAGAAGGGACCTGGGGAGTGTGTGTGGAAAATTCAATTGTGACATAAACCCCATCATCTTTACTGCAATTAAAAATCAGAGACTTAGTGGAGTTCTAATTTTTCATTTACAGATTTGTTTGATTGTTCTCCCATGAGGTTAATTCCTGAAAGGAGTAAGGYGATGTGCATGTTTGGTGACAAATGTTCTCCCATTAGTAAATGGGTATTTCCATGCTCTGCAGTKACTTCAGAGCTCTTCAGTCATTTGCTGGAATCCACATCAATCTCTCAAAAGCATCTTGTATGGAACCAAAAATACATTGCACTACAGGACATAGTAATTCAGTGGCTCTGGTGGTTCTACTGAACTTGAGAAGTTTTGATAGTGATTTGCCAGCTGCTTCAGAAATTTTAAATTTACCATGATCTGCTCACACTGAAGCCTGTTAGTCTGCAGAAATACTGCTTAATGTAGTAACACTGAGGGTGAGGAGGTGAGGAGCCCCTGCTTTCTATCCAGGGAAAGGGCTAGGACGTAGCTTGTCTCAATTTRCCAGCTGGTTTTAACAGGAGTTATTGCCTCCCCAGCCAACCTCGCCCTGCTTATGGCCTTTGAGCACAAAGCCATAAGAGCACAAAGACTGCAAAGACCATAAAGCTGGGGGAAGAGACGCCATAAAACTCCTGAGTCCAAAATAGGTGTCTCTGTACGATGAGAGAACAATGCAAACAGAAACACAGCTCCAGACAGGTGAGACACAGAGGGCTCTGGCCCCATGGCTGAGAGGCTGCTGCTGCCACAGAGCCGCCTCCCTGCCTTCTGCAGGCACCAGGGGACATCCTAAGGGTCATTTGCAGAGGACACACAGATTTGCCTTCCAGAGGGAGTAAATGAGAACAGCACACTGGAGGCAGAGGTTAAAGGAAGCATTTGTTAGCAGCACTCTGTACACATGGGAGTTTTGCCTGTCCTGACACGCTGCAGGGAGCTGGATGCAGCTCACTGGCTGGGTGGGAGCTGCCAGGGCAGGGGCAGCTCGTTCCTCTGGCTCCTTGGGAAGCATCCTGTGCCCCAGGAAGATGGATCCAAGGCCAGGGCAGGTGCCTGAAGTGCCCTGGGCAGCACATCCTGGCCCTGCTGCCCTACTCTTCAGCAGACAGCCCTTACCAGGGGAAAGAGCCAGGCAGCAGCTGCTGCTCCTGGAGATGGAACCACCCACCAACACTTCCCAAACCACTGGGCTACTTCTGCCTCCCAGCAGTGACTGACTGCAGGGTAGTTCCTACACATTATATGGGGGGAAAGGTTGTTCCACTCTCCAGTGTCAGATTCTTTGTGTTAATTTGTGCTCCAGAGATGTACAGAAATGCTTGGCTGTCCTGGGCACTTTACATCATCCGAGTCAATTTTTGAAAGCAGAAGATGTTTTCATGGCATTCCCCAAGGAAGGGGGGATAAAATGAGCAATGCTCATGTGTGCAGTGCAGCTGGGGGCACAGGCATTGCCCTGGCAGCTCCTGAGCAGGCAGCTCTTTTGTCACAGCACTGTGACAAGGCCATGCAGTCCCCTAGGCAGGGTGCCCATGGCTGCAGAGCTGCCAGCATCCAAACCAGCATCTCCACACAGCTCCAGGCAGGGACAGGAACAAATGCCACCAAAAATGCCAGAAAAATGCACAAAACCAAATGCCAGTTCCTGGGTGCTGCCTACACAACCAGGAGCTCAGCACTGCTCTGATCAGCAGCTGTGGGGCTCAGAGGACGTGTGCAAGGTCACAAAACCGACCAAAAAAAATCACTAACTTTCAAAATCCTACCCCTGGAAGTAACGARTATCAGGACGGGGTGTGGAAAAAGGCAGGAGTGTCCCTTGCAGCAGCTTCCTGCAGCTAAATTATGTTAACAGAACGTGGGATGCACTGAGTTGTGCATGGACAAAAGAAACCAAGCTCCCAGAGTTGTCCTGTGGCTGCAGGGAGCACGAGCTGTCAAGGAAAGGACAGCAGCAGCAAGGGCTGGAAAGAAAAATGGAGAGTGATAAGAGAAGCTACCAGCAGCTGCAGCAACTGCCTGAGGACACACTAGGAAATTTAATGTACTAAAACCCCACTTTTAAATAATGATCTATTTAATTGATGCTAAATTGCAGCTGAATGCCTGTAGAAGCGCTTATGACATCTGCACTACCAGTTCAGTTCATCAGGATTAATATTATTCTAATACATACCAAAGGAATTAACAAGTACTGGTACTTTAAAGATTTTGAAGTCATGTTTTGAGATGGTTTAGCTTTCTTGTGCCCCTTCTCCTTCTTCTCAGTCCTCATGAAAGCTTGCTTGCAAAACTTACTAAAAAAAGAGGTGTTTTCACAAATCCCATCCACTTGGATGATGTTGTTGCTCTTATGCTACTTGTTACACCTGAAGATTGAAGGAACACTTCTCCTCCTGCAACCACCAGAAGAAGGGATGGGCCTGGTACAGAAATAGCACCCTGTTAAGAAAACATGCCCAAAAAGGAAAAGGAGGCATGCACAATCACACCACCCAGAAACAAGAGCAAAACCTGAAATATCACCTGTTGGCCAAGCTATGATTACAGCAGTAAAACAAACCCCAAAGTTTCACTCTTCTGTTCACCTACAATTAGGGTTCCACACTGTAGCCACATTTCACAGAGAAAAGCAAGGCACAATTCTTCCCAAGAATATTTCTGAGATTCACATTCTCTGAACCTCAGAGAAAGAAAAAAACAATTCTTATCATTGGCTATGCCTGTGTTTGTGCCAAAGCAGAATGCAATATGGAGATTGTTTACTCACAGTGATGGGTTTTGTTCCCTTGGCCTGTCGGGGCCAGGTGTTTGTGTGTGTGTGGGGACTGTTGGGTGACAGTCACAGATTCTGGGCAGTTGTGTGCAGTTGAGTGCTTGGCAGATTCAGTTTAGATGTAATGTAACATAGTGTAATATAATATAGTATAATAAAGTAATTAATTAGCCTTCTGATAAGATGGAGTCCTCCTCATTTCTCTCCCCCTCGTCAGGGGTCATCCTGATTGATACCACACCTCCTTCCCACCCTGCTCCAGGGCAGCTGGGGCACACAGGGCTGGGCTGGGCAAGGACAGCAGTCTGCCAGTGCTCCCCTTCTCGTGGTGAAAGCCCCTCACAAGGCTCAGGGGCAGCAGAAGCAGCAGCAGAGCAGCTCTGATGCTCAGCCCAAGGCGCTGCTTCCCACCATCCTGACCAAAGAGCCTCCCAGAGTGGCCAGTATTTCAGCTCTGCTGGCTGCAGGTGTCAGCTCCCAGCTCTCTGCTCTTATCAGTCTCAAGTGTTGTTTTTCAAGCTGTGACACATGAGCAGTCGTATCTGAAATCTCATTAAAATTGAACAGGATTTGGCGCCCTTCACTTTCTGCTTCCCCGCGAAGTCTCCAGCTCAGCCAGTCAATGTTTTTATTTTCATGTATCACATTGCTTCTCTCATGGTGCCACATGCTAGCAGAGTAATTCAGCAGCTGAAAACCAGCCTTTCATACCTTCCAGCCTTCACCACCCTTCACATTTTTCTTTGGTTAATTGCTAAGGATGGTTTCTTTTCTCCACCTTGTGTGTTTATTTTTGTGTCAGGAACAGCCTATCCTCCGAGCCCACTTTCTCCTCCAGCAACCTGTCCAATACCAAAACAATACTGGAGGGAGCTCAGGAGGAAAATGACAAACCATCATTGAATGCAAAGCCTTGACCTACACGAGAATATTTAGGGTCAATTTGGTGTTTCCTAAAATSACCCTGGTGAGGTGACTGTGCTGGCAGGAACATTTGGAATTGGACAGTATCAAAGTCACTACAGCCATGATCCTGACTCAGGGTTAGGCACTGAAAGAATCCCCTTCTCAGGGTTCAGGGTTTGAGCCAACAACACCTAAAGGGAACATAAGTATGTAAAAAAAAAAWAAATTGCTGGATCTAAAACCCCCAATGAAACACAAACAAAGTCCCATGCCAAGTACAAAAAAACCTCCCCATGTCCAAAACCATTCATTCCCACCTTGGATGTGTGAGGTGTCCCCTGTGTCAGCCACCATGATATGGCAAGTACAGACACAACTGTCAGAAAAGTGGGAAATGAGAAAATGCTGGGACATGTCCAGTGATGTCAAGACTGACATTTAAAGGCTATTTCATAACCTGATACAAGACAGAGATGATAATCTTCTTTAAATCTAAACCAGAGAAGAAGTAAACCAAAAGYAACACTCCAGCCACAGAAAGCCCTTTGATCCTCAGGGAACATGGACCATCAGCTGAGATCTTCCTTTGAACTGAGATCCAGCAGCCCAAATTCCAGCTGTGCCACCAGCTGCTAAAAACACCTGCAAAGGTSCCCCACACCCACCTATAATTCTCCTTTCACTGACATGTTATCTCCAATATCATTTTATAGGAGCACTCCTGTTTGCCCAATAAACAGCATGCCTGCAGCTGTGGTGACAGAGACCAGAGGGAGATGTTAAAAGCAGGTGATAAATTATTCACCAAATGATGTGGCATAAACACACCCAGTGGCATGAGGCAGTGTGAAATTTCTGGAGTTTTATTACCATGGGGCAACTCTTAGGTCAGCAGTGGCCATCCTGCTTGTGAGTAATATGCCATTGTCAGCCATGGCAATAAAAGCCAAAAACTCAGYGCTTCTGAACACCCACAGTCATCACACTGCCCTTCTCCCCTGCCTCYTTCTGCAGGTAGGCTGGTACATTTCACCACCCTGGAAAAGAGYGGCTGAAAATTCCTCAGGAGAAGGTAAGGAATAGAGGTGGGGCTGAAGGAGGGCTCAGATGAGACTGGCAGGGCAGTGCTCACACAAAGCATCAGTGATGGGAGGCAGGGACRCCCCCAAGAGCTCTGTTAACATTCAAGGAACTGCTGTAGACCTGGGCCTATGGCCACCAACCCAGCTGCCCCACGGAACAACTCCAACAGTTCAAGAGAAAAATGTAGATGTAATTGAAAAAAAAATAAAATTAAAAAAGTTATTAAATTCAGAAGCCTTGAACTCCAGTTCTTTSTTTGTGTAATGCTCTTCCAGTCAAATTTATACCCTAAACCATTATACAAAACACATTTAATGAAGAAGAAGAAGCACCAAAGCTTTCAAATGCTTTCCTCTCTCAGACCCTTTTGTTTTCTATTTTGTGTGAAGATTATTACTTAGCTGCTAAAAGCACTTCTGTGACATATATGCACCACCAAGCCATTTTCTTTTCAATATGTGAGCCATGCTTGCTAAGCAACCCATTGGAAGCAGGATCCTAGGAGCCAGATATCAGCACGCTGGGGCATGGCACCCTAAAACCCCTAAAAGACATGTAGGTGTTGTGCTGGTGACAGTGTGCAGCCAGCAGGTTGCACCCAGGGACCTGGGCTCAGCCATGCCATGCCCTGGAAGGGA
>JACDOX010000163.1:626950-657987 GCA_014549065.1 Cardinalis cardinalis | reverse complement strand
GCTATTTCCCAGCTACTTTTGTTTCTCAGCAGGCCCAAAGCTGAGTTTTGGRGCTAAATGCAGGGGATGTCTGCTCAGGACAGGGTTTAGTGGGAGGCTTGGCAGYGCTGGGTTGGTGGTTGCACTCAGTGATTTTAGAGGTCTTTTCCAAGCTAAATGAGTGCCTGATTGCAGTACAGAAAATGGAGTGTTAGGCAGACAGGAGTGTAACCCCTGTCAGAGGATCTGTTCTGTGAGCTGCACACAGAGCAAAGGAAGGAAAAACAAACTCTTTCTAGCAAAATTCCAAGTTGATTAAGGACTTTAGGAGACAAAGTATCACAAAGGCCTCCCTTCCAAGATAAAGATGTAAACACAGCAGGGCCTGAGAGATTCACTTGCCCCAGATATCTCTCTTCTGGTTGCCCCAAGTGGCAGCAATGTCAGGGTGCTGGGGGGCTGTGGGACCCCAAAGCCCTGCACAGGATCCTCTGCTCTTCTGCAGCATTTGGATGAAAAGTTTAAAACCCTCAAAGACACGGTGGAATTGATTTGTGATTAAAGGAAGGATTAAATGCTGAATCTAGGGCAATCAATAGCCCTGCTAATGCCTAGTGCAAGATTTCCTGCTCCAGTCAAACCCCCTTTTCTTTGCTTTGAGACCATTGTCCTTATCAGTGGAAAGATGATCCTTTGAAGACAAGGTCTGGCTTTGTTTGCCCACACACCCCATTCCTCAGCCCTGCAGCACCACAGCACCCTGCCTGGGATGCCACTGCCACACAAACCCTGCAGGATGCTCATTCCCTGTTCCTCAATTCCCTGTTCCTCAATTCCATATTCCTGTGCTCATCACTCAACAGCCCTTTCCCCAAAAAGCCAAACCTGCCCCCTCCCCACTGCACCTCTGAGTGTCTCCAGACATCAATCCTTCCAGTCTCTCACACACCCCAGCCCCAAAATGCCACCCCCAAAATCCCCACACACTCTTAAAAGCACCAAAGGCATAAATTTAACTCTTAGAAACGGGCAGGGCTCCACTGGCCTGGCTTCAGCTTTTCCTGTCTCCCAGGACTGGGCCCAGTCTCTGCAGCATGTTTACAGACAGTGATGTGGGATGTGGCTACCCCCAGTATTAATTTTAACCTATCAGAATCCATAATAACAGCAATTAGTCCCCATTAAGCAGAGGATCTGCATGCTTACACTTCACAGCCAGAGATTTTATTTSTTCTCTAGCAATTAAGTATTTTTATTAGCCAGATGGATCATGAAATTATTAGCAGAACTGGGATGTAAACTCTCTAAAAGCACCTTAAGTAATTAATACTGATTTATAAACATTCAGGATTAGAGAACAAATACTTAATTCTCCCCTAATCCCTCGGCCAGCTCTGCTTTGTGTTCAGCACACAGGAATATGGATGAAGCAGGCTGGAGTTAATAGCATTTGAAGGACAGAGCTGGTCAGTCATGCATGGCACAGTGATAGGCAATATGCTTCCACCACTGATTTGCTGTAACCTGTGGGATTAGGACAAATTCAAGTGACTGTCACTGTCCTGTTCCATTTCCAGCTTTCCCCATAAACTGCCAGACACTGAGATTAAAGATATTGAACCTTTAAAGAGGATCAAACTGATTGGTCACCTTATAGACCCACAAAGCAGYGCACTACACTGGGATTAAGGGACACAACTGCTATCACCTACCTACTGTTCCTGTTGAGTTTCATGAGAGCTGATTTCTGTTCCCAGCCCTGCTGRTAACTCGGGGCCAGTCACATCTGGAGATGTCTGAGTCCCTTGTGATCCTCTGCTCAGGTCCCAGGTGCCTCCTTCCCTGTGGCAGAGCCTCCCACAGCACCACCCACTCTGAACCAGGCCACCGAGTGCTGTTGTCATACAAATAATCAATAATAATTAATAATAATTAATTATTTGACCGCACCAACATCTGGTACTATTCACCTCCATTTCAAGCTGTGTGTCAGCACAAAGTGCACTGCTTTGGGTGTGTTAGGAGGAAATAAGTGCAATTTTCTGAAAAGCTGCTAGGTGCAACTCATTCAGCCAAAAAATGTTCCTCTTCTCCTCTCCTAGCTGGTAGTGCCATTTTGTTCCTGCCAGTTAGACAGTAGCTTTAAACTCAAAATATTTTCAATTAAAAAAAAAAATCTAGTGCTGAAGTGAGTATTTGGTGTAATTGAGAAGAAGAGATCTCTAAGACCTGATTTCAGGCAAACACCAAAACTGCCAGCCCAGTGCATTATCACACAGGCACAATCACAGCTAAAGCAAGCCTGGCAAACCCACAGAGCAAATCCTGCTCCAGTCTGCTCAGGCAGGATTTCACTCACATGCCACATCCAGGTGCAAACAACCAGGAAGGGAGAGAAGGAAGAGGTACACAAAAATAACAATCACACTGCACATTTAGCTATGGGTCACCCCATTTCCTCTAGGCACTGGATGGAGCAGAGTTTTGGGAGGGGAAAAGACTAAATGAAGCACTGTTGTTGTTCTGCAGGGAGCAGCTGTGCACCTGCATCAGCTGAGTCAGCACTTCATTCAGCACCATCATCAGCTCAGGTGCTCTGCAGCAGCACCTCTGCCCACAGCACCTGCACCAAGGCTCCTGCACAGACTCTTTCAAAGCCTCACAAAGTCCACTTTGCCCTCAGGTGAGCTAATATCCATCAGGATCACTTGCCACAGCATCTTTTCCAAAATAATCAGATCCAGCACTTACGTAGCACTTCAGCTCTCAAAAAACATCTTGGTGTTTTATGAATTTAACAAGATAAAGTACACATTCTCTTTCCAGGTCACTTCACCCAACACTGAGGTGTGGGCTGCTCAGGGATGAAATGCTGCAGCTGCTGCGCTTTAACAGTTCACTACAAGTTTTATAGCAGCAAGAAAATACCATCCTCTGCACTAGAAACTGCATTTAATACTTGAAATTGGGAGTTAGCCATGCATAAGGGAAAGGGAAAAAAAAGCAACCACCAAACCGGCTTGGTTTGTGCCTGACACCTGGGGTTTTTTATTCATTGCTGCCCAACTCATGGATGGAGGAGAGAGGGAAGTGGTTTGTTTTATCCTCCCTGACTGATCTGAATTTGATCTCTGGGGTTATTGTGTGTGTGCTTCTATCACAGCTGTCCAGCCRACTAATGACCAGCAGTGAGACCACCCTGAAACAGAGGTGCCCTCTGAAAGGAGGGCCACCAGCTCTCCTCCACCCACATCACGCAGCTCCAGTGACGCAGAAAAGCAAAAATATCAGAGCAGAATTCTGGATTTTGCAGTGGTTTCTCCCCCAGTGATCTGCCAGCAGTGCCAGCTGACAAATCAGCTGCTGGGCACATGCAGGGAGCTCCTGTTCGCTCAGTGAAGTTGGGTCACTGCTCTCAATGCAAAGCACGTTTCTTCCTCTCCCAGTTCAGGTCTCACCACTCCCTGTGCTGTCCCCCCAGATTATTTTAACATTATTCATAACACTGCATCCCCCCTCGCCTACCTCTGCTGTCTGGAACAGCCTCTTATCTGTCAGCCACGTCAATCCTCCAACTGCTTCCAAACTTTCTTCAAAAAACCTCTCTCCTGTCACTTCTCAGCTCTCTTGGTTTCTTTCCTCCTCTGTGATTTTTATGTGGTCATTCATCTTAATGGAAATTTCCCCCAGAAAGCTGGGTATGTGCCACCAGTTACCTTTTTCACATGTTTTTTAGACATTTGATCCAATGAATAAAGTCGCATATAAAATAAAACTATTTTATTTATGAGCTGCAAGCACTAATTCCCAACATTTGTTCCAAGAATTCAAAGTAAAATACCTCTCTCCTGCTTTGTGTGGCTGCCACGAATGCCACTGGATATAACATACAGCCAGTGAGGAGAGATTGCTCCTGGGTGAAAAGAAAGAGTTCATTTGGACTGATATTTGAAAACAAGACAGTCTGTTTAACTCCAAGGCTGTTCAGTGGCTCAAGCCACCTCAGAGTATTTGGCAAAAGGAGTCTCCTGGCCAGCCTCAGCAGTTTGGGACTGGATGTTGAAGCTGCACTCGTCTATCACAGTGAAGAAGTTCCTTTCTGGGAGATGGCATAAGGTCCTTAGAGGGCAGGCTGGAGGTAATAAACAAGAACACTTCTTATGTGCTGCTTCACAGAGCCCCTGGACAAACACCTCAAGGAGTCTTCCCCAAACCAAGGGGGTTTAGATTGCTCTGTGTGGGTAGAAATGCAGCAATTTCAGCATTTCAAAAGCCTGGGAGTCCAAATTTATACTCACATTGAAATTACTGGGCAAGCCACATTACACAACGTACATGGGAACCTAATGAGAAGAGATTTCCTTGCTACTGCTCATTCTCACAGGTGAGAAATAAGCCCAAGTGAAAGCAGTGCCCATTAAATACAGGCTGAAGACACATTACCTGCATAAATATTTACCCTGGCTCTCTTAGGAGGCTAATCTCCTAACATAAGTGATGCAGACCGACCAGAACTTGGAGAGCAAGAACAAACACAGGCTGGCCTCTGTAAAATACCTGAAGCTGGGCCTGGGAATACCTCTCTGTGCAGTGTGTGCCATTTTGCAGGCACTGCATGAAGTCCCATGAGCTCCAGATCAGCTTTCCAAAGTCCCAGTCTGACTGCCTGAAGTTTTACTTTTTCTGATAAGGCAGAAACTCCACGTGCAAAAGGATATTTTGGGCACCCACTTCCAGCACTATTGCAAAAGGAAATGAGCTCATACTTTCTCAGTATTTCCAGTATTGCCCATACAGGGCATATCATCATTCAGTCAAACTCTAAAAATCTCCAAAGCTAAACCTTGTGTATGTGGAAAAGGCAGATAAATCACTTATATATCAGGCTCTCTTCAACTCCCAAGCCCCCTGGAGAAGCCTGGCAACACTTGGAGAAGCTTTTCAGCCATTTGCTTTCATGTTCACCCCAGGTGTGTGGCACAGAGGCCTGGAATGTCCCTCTGAGCAGGAGCCCACCAAGCTCAGAAGGGCAGGGACCCCTGTGCAGAGCCAGGASTGACCTTGCTGGAGGTGGCCATGGCGACAGTGGTGACAATGGTGACCAGGGGGCCCAGCAGGGCAGGCAGGGTGGGATGTCCCTGCAGGGCATCACCACACAGCCACATCAGCCTCCTGCTGCAGCCCCCAGCAGCCCCTGGAGCCCAAGTCTGTGTTGGCTGTACAGTTCCAGACTGGCCACGAGCTTGACGAGTGATATTTGCTGCAAAGCACCTTGTTATGTTCTAATGAGGGATGCCAGGAAAAATTAATTATAGGGAAGTAATGCTGCCTTCTAAAGTGAAAACCTGGAAGGTGTCCAGGGAGATCTGTGCAAATCATACACTTTAACCACAGGATTTCTGCAATAGTTTTCTATTAACCATCAATGCCTAGCTGTAAATCTAGTCTGCCTTCATTAGAAACCAGAAACAGGAACAACTGTAGTGGTCTTCCACACTAAATGTATTGCACCCTTATGCTGCAATTTGCCTTTCTCTAAATAATGCTATTTTCCCCTATGCTTAATATAAAGAATATTGCAAAGACAGCAGTACAGTTAATTATTTGCAAGGGAATGGAAAGGTGAAAGGCAAACACTATATAAACTGTTATTATTTATAGACCACAATGCTGTGCTTCCTGCATGGAAAAGCAGAAGATACTGCCTCTTCCCCAGAGAGATTTCATTGCAAGTGAAGCAGAAACAATACTGAACAGTCACAGTCAGTACATGGAAGAACACATTTGGAGCTGCCCTTATTTCTGCACAGTTATGTACAGTGATTATGTCGAGACTTATAACCCCTCATACTTTGTGTCTGTGTCTGTGTCCAGTGTTTTAAAGTTCAGTGCCTCCTAGAAGAAGTGCATTTTAAARGGAAGGTTTTGTGCAAATCAGTAGAGTCACCCTGAATTTAACTTGAGGCTGTGTTCCAGGTGAAGGAGGCACCGAGCAAAGCCCAACACACAATGCAAGAACTCTTTCAAAATTCCCACTTACATAAACAAGGAAGGTGTGCAGAAAGATCCAAGAGCATTATGAGCTACAAGATTAATGCCTTAAAAATCTGCCAATTCAGGGCAGACTTTAAAAGCCCAGTACTGACCAGGGCCAGGAGCATCTGTGCAGAAAAACAGGCACTTTTCAGTTTCTCCAGTCCTGACTGTTCACATACAGAGTAGAAGAGATAATTCAATTACTAATGCCCTAAGACCAGAATTGCTTAGGTGTCTTTGGCACTTGGGTGCCAGAATCCCAGCCAGGTTCAGTGGTTAAAACCTGGGGGATGGCAGTGTGGAACCACAGGGGTTTGTGGGGCTGCTTCTCCAAGGGCACAGGGCACCTTCAAGAGCAACAGCGAGCAGCTGCACCAAAGAGCTGCAAGAGAAGCATCCTAACAGCACAAACATCTCCTCTGGTTTTGTCTTCACTTCTGAGCAACTTCACTTGATTTACTGCACTATAAAATGCAAAAGAAGTGATCTCCCACAGCTTTGTTGCATAGCCCTGTTGAGATACAGGGGTTTTACCAAGTTTTTTTGATATTTTGCTGTGATTTAGGATGTGTTCAAGTATAAGGTTAAAACCCACTGCAGTAGGTGTTAATGTAGTTTCATTAGCAATCAAAGGCACTAAAAAGAGACCTAAAGACTAAAAAGAAACCTCATGAGCAATAACTCAAAAATGGTCCAGGACAAAGGACACAGTACAAGAAGTACAGCTTGCATCTGAGGACCTTACTTACAATGACTTAGCTACCTCCTCCAAAAGCCAAGGTAATTCTGAAATGCAAAAAGGTAAAAATAACATCCTCCTCTGAGTATCATTGCTGAGGTACTGGACTGTTGCCACTTTCTCCAGTAGCTGAAAGAGAAAGGCAGATTCACTGTCCTTTTCCCTTTTGTTGGTGCAGAACATTCACATCCAAAATTACCAGAACACCTCTGGAAAATCTCCAAACCTGAGCAGCCTAAAGTAAAAAATAATGGGCAAACCTCATGCAACATTCCCAGAAAGAAGCAGGGATTCTAAAGGCTGTGTAGGGCTGCAAGGCTCTGTTGTCCAGAAGAAACASCATCAGCCTGGTGAAGCTCCATCTGCACACCGCTGCATGGGCACGTCTGAAGGGTGACCCAGTGCTTCCCTACTGAACTTAAATATCACAGGCAGTGCTGCAGCTTTCTTGAGGCACAGCAGCCTGCTGCTCCTGGTGGCCTGGGGGGACATCCCCTCCTTCCTCCCAGCACCCCAGCTCTGAGCCCTGGGCTGTGTGTGCTGTGTAACCCCTCCTAGACTGGGAGCAGAGGCAGTGCTGCCCAGAAAGATCTGGTTTATTGTTTGCCCTGGTCTAAGCCCTAGGAGCTCCAGAGAAATTCCAAACCCCACTGCAGCTGATGCCTTGGAATGGCTACCTAGAACAGAGGCTAGACAGAGTTAAAGTAGGTATTTATTAAAGGACTKCAATAGGTACACCCTGGGCAGTGCAAAAGCCTTGCAGACGCTCCACCCAAGGGGTGACACAGCACACACAGCCCAGGGCTCAGAGCTGGGGTGCTGGGAGGAACGAGAGGATGTCCCCCCAGGCCACCAGGAGCAGCCTGCTGCTGTGCCTTAGGGAAACTGAAGCATTTCTTGTGATATTTAAGTTCATGGGGGTCACCCTTCAAATGTGCCCCATGCAGCGGTGTGCAGATGGAGCTTCACCAGGCTGATGCTGCATATCAGGGGTTAATCATCCAATTACAGCTTCGGCTAATGAAGTCATTTACCCCCAGTTTGCTTCCCCCCAAATTCGCTTTTGTTTATACTTTTTGGGGCCTGAGGCTGTGGGGTGTCCTTGGTTGTCAGGCCTGGAGAGGAATTGTTTTGTGTGACCAAAATGGGAACGAACGAACGAACGAACTAACTAACTAACTAACTAACCAACTAACCAACTAACTAACTCTCTGTATGGAGTTACACACTAATGCAGTACAGAATCTGAACTATATAATAGTTAAAAGCCCAAGGCATCCCAGCCCTGCTGGTGCCCAGGGCAGCGGTGGCTCCGTGCCCCAAGGACGCGGCGCCGGTGCCAGCCCAGCTCTGCTGCGCTCTCTGATTCACAGAGCTGGGCACGGCCTCAAAAGCTACAGCAGCAGTGAGTCACGACACCACTTACTCATAGCTTGCTGTAATGTTTAGGGAAGTGATCACAAGTATTTATACATCCAATATACAGAAACTGCCACCTCCTCCACACTGGGCTAAAGCTACAGCTGCTACTTGCCTCAAGCAGACAAAATATAAAAAGATTGGAGGGCTGAACAGAGGCGGAGGGAGTGCCCAAAGAACACAACCTGTACAGGCTCCTGTGGGTGCCTGGACCATCCTTGGGTACTGCAAAGGTAGAGGGATTTAAAGCAGCAAGAAAAGAGAAAAAAATAAAACCCTAAATTCTCTACTCATATTTTCAGCTCTGGGTTAACTTCTGCAGTCAGAAGACTTTCATAAGATTTATGAGGAATCACTTTGTACATTGCCAGATACATCTAACACCAGATCTTTAAAACCAAAGAGACTGAAAATAAACATCCAGTGGTTTTYATAACCTCCCTATGAGCTACTGAATTTGAGATAAGGGCAACCCCACAGAAGCACATGGGATTGCCAGGGTAAGAGAGCTCACAATGATGTGAGACAGAGCAAAGAGTAACTGGGTAAAACACATCCCCCCAGACCTGACCTACAATTCATCTCTAGTAAGTAGATCTTTTGTTTCTACCCTCAGCACTTGCATCATGCCACTGACTTGTTTAACTGAGTGTTTGAAGCCTGACTCTCCCCAGCTATCCCATGTTCATCTTTTCCCAAGCACGAGGATGGGAATCATCCCATCAGCACTGAACAAAACCAAGCAGAACACCAACCAACCAAAAACTGCTGTGCAAACAGAAATGTAAAGCTGCTGAAGGCTGTGAAGAGCCAGCCCTCTATTCTCCTCCTCTTTCCTGTCGTTCATGGTCCCACCTGTTGGTTAAACCCCTCAATGGCTCCCCTCCGAAGTGTCTTGTTTCCTCTTCTGCAYGGATTTCAGTCAAAAAGCAGACAGATAAAAATGCCACACCAAACAAATTCACCAGCTCTGGTGCCGCCTCTTGCAGAGAGCTTTCAGCTAACCAAAGTTTAAATTAACTTTCTGAGAGGGCACAAAAGCCAGACCTCATGTAATTACATACTCATCTCTCCCTTGGGCTCAATATTTATTTATTTTAGGATGTCTAACAGCTCTCTTGGGCTTCCTCTGCAGCTCTGGAAAAATGATTACTTAGTCCCTGAACCTACAAACTGTATTCTGTGTAAATTTTACATCCAGAGCTATGCCAGGTGATTAAAAAAGGCAGAATTTATCAAACTTTCTGAAAGCTTGATTTGCTTCATGGCTCACCTGTCTTCATAAAACCCACTGCAGGCTCAAACAATGGGTAAAATTTCACAATCAGCACTTGGGTAAGAAAGAGAAGGTGCAGGCAACCACTTAACTTTATTGATTTTTATCTTGTTTTCCTTCACAATAATTGGCAAGGGTTTTTTGGTTGTTGGTTTTTTTTTTTAACCCACCTTATGAGGTTATTAATAAAAGTTCACAGCCCACTGTACTTTAAATCTTTTTTTAGCTCTTAAAGGGGACACAATCCACAGTCTGAGATKGAGACAATCTTTCTGGCCTTAAAAATCTATTAGCTCTTACATTGATACTTCAATTCACACACGAGTCATTCCCCTCCAACACCCAACATTTGACTCCTGTGGGCTTCAGAGCTTCCCCCATTATCAGAAGGATTTTCCAAGCTGTGGATTTTGTACCATTAGAGGTCCATGTGCAAAAGCAGATGTTTTCCCACCAAGGTGCTGCCCTGGAGGTCCATTTGAAACACATTATAGTGAATATATGAATGCAGGGAAACACACAGCTTTSTGTTTGTTTGTTTGACAAAAATGATATTTCATAACATGCTGCCTCAACAGCTGGAACAAGCAAGGACTGGGCTCCTCCAAAGGGGATATCCCATTAAGATACATGACAAATTGAGCATTTGTGTTGATAYAAGATCTGCTTTTCTCACGCTCTAGGAAAATGTGCTGTATTATCTCTTTGTCTGGAGTCTGAGGGGAACTGAACTGAGGATTATGTGAGGCTGACCAGGACCTTTGTCCCCTCCTTTCTCCACAGGCTGCACATGCAGTTTCTACCAGCCTTCCCAACACTTCACTGCAGACAGAGCAGCAAGCCTTGTACAAAGCCACCTTTCCTGGAGAAGCAGAGACACACCATTTGTTTTTCATTCAAAAAATGAATGGGGGTCTCCAGGAGCCTTCAGCTTTAATGTGTGCCTGCTCCACACAGTGTCAGTGGGAAATTCAACCATTTACCTGCAGACTCCCCTCCTGTCCTCACACCAGCCRTGCCAAGGCACCAGAGACACAACCAGGCTCTGATCATCTCACCAGTGAAAAGTCATTTTATCTATTCATGGTCTGCACTAAGGACTGAAAAAAATAAATTCCATGCTAAACTATGAAAGAGCTGATTCTCAATTAATATGAACTGACACCCCCATAACTATGATGTCTGGTTTTTAACGTTGTGGTATGTTAGTTTGCAGCTCAGGTTTTATCCACTCGGGCTCTTTACTGCACCCCTGACATTGTGGCCYCTCTGGGCCAGTCATCCTCTCCTGGATCACCAGCCTGGGAACAGCTGGATTCACTCAGCAAACGTCTGCTCTCTGGTGTAGGGGGACATGGCCAGCAAGAACCATGCTGCCAGCCTCAGGAAAACAAGCTTTAAAGCAAGCCTAAAGCTGCACTGGAGGAGGAGAGCAAGAGAGAGAGAAATCACATTTTTGTCTATATCACAAACTCAGTTTTATTTTCTTCTTAGCCTGGCTGAATCAATCCCTGTTCCCTGACCATCCTGTGTCACTCTTAAAATACAGCAAAGAGTGAAACCATATTAATGAAAATCAAGGAAAATCGGAAATGTAATTCTGAATACTGAGTTCTCAGAGCAACCTTGAGCAAATCATTCTACTTCATAGCAACTTGATTTCCCCAACCACAAAACAAGAGCAAATGCTGTGCTGTTACTTCATTTGAGAGGCTGTTCTGAAGTCTCTTAGGATATGCTTCACAGATGGAGAAKTTGATGAGGAGATATATATATATATGTAAGTATATATATATGCATATATGAAACATTCATATGCCCCAGCATGCTGAGCTTCCAACATGGCAAAGCAGCAATGGCAATGAGAAAGTGGAAAATCTCATTTAACTCATGATGGCAGCTTTCAGAAGTCTAACAGCATGAGTTCCTTCCTTCCTTCCACAGGTGCAAGTGCCTGGCTAAGTGAGGTGGGACCTCATTTGCCAGCTATGAACAGTTCATCCTTCTAGCTGGTCACTAGCAACACACATTTCTATGTTTTAGGGCCTGGACAAACAGGAGAAAATAAATTATCTTATCAAGGGAGAAGGCTGCAGATATTGTTTTATGACCTGTGGGAACAGGGGTCCTAACAAGTCTGCAACACATTGCATAAATGTCTCCAGATAAAACTGTTAGCTCTGGATGGTGCCCATCTCCTAAATGCTTAATTGTGAAATTATTTCCCACAAGAGTTGTTTGTGTTTTGCTAAACCATTAAAGACAGGCAGCCCAGATCCATGCAAAACCCCCAGCAAGGAAATATTTAAAGTATAGCAATGTTTTAGGCCAGCCAGAGAACTGGAACTGCTAACAGAAATCAACAAGTTGAGACTTCAAAATGAAGAAGGCAATACTTCAGGACTGCTTTATAACTCAGACATAAAAGAGATGATAACTATTTAAAATACTTCATAAAAGTACTGGAACTGAGCATCTCCTAGAGCAGAGGCCTGACAAATCACCCAGGCACCTACATGCATTTATGGTTGTGGCTGTCCAGGGATCACTTAGAACTAAATTAGCAACGGAAGTCATTACCCAAGGAATAATTCCAAGAAACTGGAGTGTCAAAAGCACAAAGTGAAAGAAGAAATTGAAATTGCAGGCAATGGGGCAAAATGACAGCATACCAGACAGACTATTTCCTCAATGAAAGAAATGTGAATTACAAAAAAGTCAGGCAGTCAGCAYGTGTCAGAAGTGCCCTGAGGAGCCTATCCTTTTTTCCCCCTTTTGGCTGCAGAGGGCCATTTAACGCTTTCCATTTAGGTGAGGAGACACATGATGAGGTTCCTTAAAAGCCATGAACGCAGAGCCTGGGGATTGCTTCTGCCAGGTGGAATTGCAGTGCCCTGGCCCCGCCAGGCTGTGGGCAGCCAGCACCCACCACASAGAAAGCTGAGCTTCTCTGCAACAGATTTATCTCTGAGAGGGAATGAAATTCAAGGAGAGCTGAAATTGAAGCTGAGCGCAGAAACCACACTGCTATTTCCTGTGCCCCGCTTGACAAAATGGGACCTGATATTTGAGATGGGCAGACCCCTTCATCTCATTACTCTGTGACAGGATGAGAGAATTTGTGCAGGAAATCATGTGCTATGTTTCTCCATCCTGGTGAAGTACAGCAAAGGTGCTTGAAACTCCCAACATGTTCTTCATTGCACAGCCCTGAAGAGATAAAGTCCAAAAGGGCTGTTAAACCCTTACATTCCTGAAGCCACAGACCTCTTGAGGCGTGGAGAGCATCCTGGGGCAAATGATCACAGCATTCTCACCCTCATCCTCCCCTCTTCCTCTAACATCTGCACTTGGGCTGCCAAGCCACACAGATGTTTGCTCTGGTGGGTTATCCCCTCTCCTCAGCTCTCCTCCTCCCCTCAGGGATGGCTGGCTCTGGACATGCACCATGAAGGTGGCACCAAGCCCAGCTTCAACCCAGCTGGTGGGACCAAGGTGGCACCAAGCCCAACTTCAACCCAGTTTTCATCCTGCTGCCCCTGGAGCAGGGCAGGTGTGTGCTGCAGAGCCAGGCAGCGCAGGAGGAAAGGCAGTGCTATCAGCAGCACTGATGTGGCTCTCCCAAGGCAAGAGAAATTCCTGCCCATGGCTCCATCCCATCCAGGAGAGGAGCAGCTGCCAAGAGCTGCAAACCACAAAGGCTGATCAAACGGGGGCCATACTGGTAGGCAAACAGGGGGCCATGCTGGTAGACATGTGCACCAAATTGGGACACTGTTTTTTCCCYGTGTCACTGAGCAGGGCAGAGGAAACGCGCTCCGGATACACACACGCACCCAAACCACAGACAGCTCGCTCTGGGGGAGCTCAGTCCTAATCACAACCAGCTCTCTGCTGMTGCAAGCCCCTGCTCTGTGTTTTTGAGCCTCTCACAGCACAGACCCAAAGGCACAGGCTGCCTCTTCTCCATTCAGCAAGGCAGTKTCCCTGGCAGGGTGGCTTGTCAGGAGCAGCTTTCATTTGGTCAGGATTTTACACTCCTTCCCTTTGTGGCTGAGAGGAGAATGGACTGAGAGCAGTCCTGAGGAGAGGATTTGGGGTGCCAGTGGATGAGAAAGAGGGGGGGAATGGACTCTGTATCTGTTGGACTGGAACTGCAAAGGCATTTGTTCTCAGCCTGTGGCATTCACATTCTCTGAAAAATTCCTTCACCCAGGGTTTTTCTCCTGGGAAGCTGAGARGCCTCAGAGAAAAGGAAAACAATTCTGATCTCATTTGCTTCTCCTGTGTTGGGCTCATGTGGAATGTGTTTGGAGATTGTTTCCCCACAGCTGATTGTTCCATTGGATTCTGCTGGGAGTTGTTTTCACTCTTTGGCCAATCAGGGCCAAGCTGTGTCAGGACTCTGGAAAGAGTCAGGAGTTTTCATTATTATCTTTTTAGCCTTCTGTAAGTATCCTTTCTGTATTCTTTAGTAGTTTAGTATAGTATCCTTTAATATAATATAGTATAATAAAATAATAAATGAGCCTTCTGAGAACATGGAGTCAGATTCATCATTCCTGCCTTCATTGGGACATTCCCAGCAAATACMATACCAGCCCAGTGGTTTAGCTTTAAGAGAAGCTTTAATGGAAGCAGCTCAGTCAACACAGGTGGCTTTGAAAATCCTACTCTTAAAATCCTTTGTGTGCTGGCAGCTGCTCCTTGGCCAACTGGGAACCCTGAGGCTTCAGCCAAGCTGCTTCTCCCCATTTGCTGTGAGCCCTGAGGCTCCTGGCTGGCAGAGCCTTGCTGCCTGATGGAGGATGTAACAGCAGAGTGAAGACTGAGGCTGTGCTGGGCTCAGGGAAGTCAGAACCCCCTGGCTGCATCTCTGCTGCAGAGATTCCCAGCCCCAGAGCCACTGGTGCATATCCTTTCCTCCTGACTAAGCTCAATAAACCTCAGCACCCCGACCCCTGTGTGTGACAAGCCTGATTTTCACCTTGTCAATCCTCAGGAAAGGTCTTTACAGACTGCACACCACGGGCAGCCCTTGTGGGCCTTGTCAAGCATTGCTGAAATGAGAGGAGCCCAGACAGATGGCTGGCTTGGGAAGCCCTCTAACCTGTGATCTGGACGTGCAGGAAGCAGCTCCAATTTGTCCTGACTTCTGGTTCCTGTGCAAGAGGCTGGTGTTTGCATAAACAAAGGGAAGGCAGAGGCTGCAGTGSGGACAGACCAGCCCTGAGAGCTTCAGCACAGGTCAGACCTAGGACAGGCTGCATCCCAGCAGCACTTTGTAAAAGGCACTGTTGTTAACTCTCAGGCTGGACAAGGTACAGAGCTCTCCTTTATGAATTGTAGATAAGCCCTCTGATGCACCAAGTGCCAGATACCCTGATGTGTCTCTATAGGACATGAAATAAAACAAYATGGACACTGGAATCTCCAAAGTAAAAAGAAGAACGTTTAATTTCTGACTCCAACATTTATAGATTTCCCAAAGTGACAGTGGATTGGAGGGTGACAGTGCCACCTCTCCAATAAYACTGGACAAACCAACAGTCCATCAGATTTCTCCTCCTCCAGAAAAGAATGCAAAACAATGAGTTATTTACAGAAAGTGTGTGAGAAAGTTCATTACAAGAATGTAAACATCAGAAGGTTAGAACTTAGAAGAACAGGGTGACACTGATGCTCAGCTGAATGCAAGGGAGGAGGGAGAAGAACCATGCAAACACCTCATCTCCCAATCTGCTGTGGGTTTATAATGAAAAACTTTCAGAGGCTGAGGGACACACTTCCCAAGTACCCCCATAAGGCTGCAGACAAGCAGCTACATCTTCAAAGAGAGATCCAAGCCTCTAATTCAGGCACATAATGAAGTGGACAGATTAAAACAAAACAAAGCAAACCCCACGCTGAGACAAGMGCAGCTGAAAGGACAGCTGAGAGGGAAACGTGGCCACTGGGGAGGGCTGGAGCCTGGGACAGCCCCTTCCCTGCCAGCTGCTCTGCAAAACCTGCCCAAGGAACAGGCAGGGCATGCAAACCACCAGAAAATGTTATCTCCATCAGGGGATGACACAGGCCTCACAAAGCATCCCCCAGCTGGTAACAAAGATAAAGGGTTCTGTGGGATTTGGTGGCTCGAGTGCTTGCATTACTGCAAACACACACTTGGAGCTTTTGCAGATGTCTGAAGGACTGGCAGGCAGCTGTGCAAAAGGAAGATGAGGAAATTGCCCATAAGAAAATGGTTAATTCAGACCAAAAAGGCAAGAGCAAAGGGCTTGGCAGATCTTCTGAGGGCAAAGTCACAAACCCCCCTCACTGAAAGTCTGGATCTGGGAAACTCAATCTGATGGAGTTAAAGACACAATTTTGGCCTGTCAGAGCCCTGAACCAGCCAAGTTCAGTCCAGCTGCTGCTGCTCACAGCTACAGTGGCACCTCTGAGCACTGAACCAGAGAAACTCAGCTTTCCCAGCACATCAGGGACCTCTGAGCAATGCCAGATATTTCTACACCATCAGCTACAAAGAAAAAACTATATATTTGGGAATAGTTACATATTGGAAAAATACTAATTTTTTCATATAAATTATGGCAGAGTTGTGAGAGGTGAAGGTAAGGCATTTTTAAATGGTTTCACCCTGTTAGCAGAAGGTCATGGTGGCTTCCTTCTTTTGTGTGCCCCACCAGTGCTTTGCACTACCATGTCAGAGTTGGCTGCCAAAGTGAGAAACAGTTCTTAAGGAGGCATCCAGGTTTTCTCCCAGCAGTTTTAACAGCTGCTTTCCCTYTGCCTGTGCTGTGCTTGGCCCTCCTGTGCTCCTCTCCAAGACGTTTCTACCCATGAGCAGACCTGGCAGACAGGGCCACTTGCGAGGGACAGAAGGCTGCAAACACAGGGCAGTGTCACTGAGGCTCACAGAGCCCAGGGATTCCTCAATTCTGCTCCCACCTGGCTCCCTCAGGACCAAGGCTCCAGTGCAGGTGGCCTGTCCTGACCTGGCAGGTTCCTCTCAGTGAGGAGCCAAAGGCTGGAGCAGGTGGAAGCACCAGGAGCTGGCCAGGGATGCCCCTGGCGTGCAGGACCAGGGGCTGCCAGCACACAGCTCCCTCCAGGCTGGAATTACTTGCAAGAAAACAGCAGCAGCACCATTGTTGCACAAGACAAGTGATAAAACATCACTTAGTTTGTACCTCCTGAGCCTTCTGCCTCGTGGGATGCAGAGATGGGCTCTTCAGAGAACCCTGAAGTTGCTCTCTCATGGAGAACAAAAAGCTTGGGGAGTTCTTTACAGTTCCTTTTCTAACATGCACTGGGACCCCAAGGATGCTTTTGCTCTGCTTGACCTCTCCTCATAATTGGCTTTTGCAGCACCTCAGGCCCACAGGGAGGTGTTTGAGCAGASCTCAGGGCACGAGGCTGCAGGAGGTGCTGTGAGGGGACTGAAGCCACGACCCAGCAGTCCTTTCCAGCTCCGCACTCCCCGTGTCAGGCCAATGTTCCTTCTTGCTCAAGAAGGAATGAACCCAGGTAACTCAATTATCAACAAAGGATCAATGAAATTAGTGCAGAAAACAGGAGATCAGGACAGGCAAGACCTCATGGATAGTGAGTTTCTTGGAATATTAAACTCACCAGGATGTCCCATTGCTTTGCCTTTTTCCACATGAATTTTCCAAAGTAATTTTTTGAGCCTCCCCAATCCTGTTTCTTTACCAAGCAGCATCCTTTCCTGCTGCCCCAGAACTAAAGTCTGCCCTATACACATGCCTGGAAAGAAGAGCCAGGCCCTGAGTATCTGTCATTTCAGAGCTTAGCTCAGATTGTTTTTAATAGTTTGTGCTGCTCATAACTGGTTTTAAACTGACAGGGGAAAGCGATAAAAGAGTAAGATCTGTGTTTCTGAGCCCACATCAAAGAAGAGCTTTAAAGAACCAGTAAAAAGGCTGTCAAAAAAGGAAGGCTTTACCTAGCAGCCTAACAAAACAAGCTTTAAAAAAACGAGAAATAGTGTCCCAAAACAAATGAACCAGAGAGGGAAAACGTTAGTTGAAAAGTAAATATTTAACAGGGCCTGTACCTGCTAAGAGAGAGACAAAAAAGCCTGAAAAAAGCCCTGATCACAAGAGAGATGGTTTTTGCTGCAGAAAGAAAGGCTGGCCATAGGATTTGGAAGTACTTACAGTTCTTTTCTGCACTACTGACTACGTTAGAGCCACCAGCCTGAGCCTGGCTCTCCATTACAGCGCACAGAGCCTCCGATTATTCACTCCCTGACACAAACTTCTCTTCCAAGGCTTCTTTAAACTCCCCTTTGTACCCCCAGCTTTTTAGCTGCCATCACAAGCCTTCAAGGTTTAGTGCTGGGAGACAAAGCAGCGGCCTCCTGATGCAAAGATTAATGGCACTCCACAAAGAAGGGCAGACACATGAATTCTCCCCAGGTCTTTCATTCTCCCAGAGCCTGCCCAGAGCAGTGGCAGACAGGTACACACACCCCCCCACCCCCCAGAGATGCCCAGGGATGCAGGGCAGCAGCCAGCAGCTTTTCCTTGTGGGTGCCTGTTGGAACCCTGGTTATTGAGAATTTCAGACTTTCTGTGCTGCCAGGCACTGACCCCCAGGAAAACACTGCATTGACCTGAGGCCATAAAGAAAACTTCCAAAATGGAATGACAGAACTGGGATTGTGGGTGTGGAGTCTGAATAGAAGTGTGTAATATCACATGGTGGAAAACTTAAAGAGTTTAAGGGTTTAGAATATAGTAATATATATAAAGCAAGATGGAGGTTTTAGGGCCGAGGCTGGTCCTTGTTCTTCACCTTCTTCTCCATGGGTTTGGGTGGTTTTGTGTCATTGGACAGAAGAGTCCACACTGCTGGTCAAGGGTGGTTGGTTATTGGGTTAAAAGTAAAAAAAAAATTAGGTGTCATTTCTTAATTGGACTGAAATGAATTCTTAATTTCTTAAGTTTATTCTTAAAAGGCCTTGTAGAGAGAAAGATGGGGCTCCATTTTTAGTTTATTAGAGTGAAGTGCTGTGGAACTTGGGGTTTATGAGACTGTACCATAGATAAGAACTAATAAACATCTGAATCTGAACAAGAAATTCTGTCTCACACATTTAATGCTGACCCTGGCAGGAAAGAAGCAAAGACTGCCCAGGTGCTTCCCTCTGGATCCACGCTGCAGGRGGGGCAGCAGCTCTCCCAGCTTCTCCTGCTCCCTGCTGAGCAGTCCCAGAGCAGATGGTGCTCAGGGCTTATACCTGGAGCAGGGCTCAGCAATCTCAAAGTGCTCTGTTCCGATGCGCATTTCCCCTAAATTGTCTTTGCCATTCCCTGAACAAGAGCTCAGCCTCATGGATTAGTAGCTCCTCGGTCACTTGGCTCACAGGGAGCCCATCAGCCAATTCCAGGAAGCACCACTCAGGCAGGATGCAAAAAGGTCTTGGCAGCTCCCACCGCTGCTGCCAGCCAGGATCTTCCAGGTCCTCAAGTCACTCCAAGCAGCTCAATTTCCCTTCTCAAGCTGCACCACTACAGCTACCTGACATTGTCCCCATACTCCAGGCAGCCCTTAGAGAAAAGAAGGTGCAATCACTTCCCCAAATCTTGAATTGTCTTTTGAATGCAACTTCTCCTTGGTATTAGGCTTATTAATAAAAGCCCTTTTACAGATTCATCCGAGTGAAGAACAGCTGTGCWAGTTCAAGGGCTTTGCTGGTTTAAAAGAGAGAAAAGTGCTATTTTATACAGGAGAGGAACTTACAGAGCTTGCTGCCCTGGGATTTTGTGGGGCAGACCTTATCCAGCAGGTTTAAAAGAGATTAGATAATGCACAAAAGGTCTGTGCAGGACTGGGCAGAGATGCACCCTGCTATCCCCTCTGGAGAAGCTGAGGGTGTTTGGGAGTACAAAGGGACAGACTTCAGAGAGGTGGCACAGCCCCACTCAGTTCCCAGATGTGTCCTTGGAAGCACAGTCAGACACAGGCTGCAGCTTGAGTCAGACATTTCACATTTCCTACCTTCCTGCAGGGCCCCCAGCCCCTCACACACCACTCCTGGCTGGCTGTCAGAGCAAGAGCCAGTGCCATGGAGGCCAACCAGACACCACAGAGGGAACCTGCAGAGCCCAGAGGCTCTGGAGCCCTGCTCAGAAGCTTCTGCACCTTCATCAGGCAAAATACACAGTCCAAAGCACAGGGYGGAGGACACTGCAGAGGAAACCTAACTTAGAGTTGTCATCACCTTGCCCAGGTTTCTYCTGCACACACCAAACTCCACAGCCTTGCCTCAGCTGGGGGGTCAGCCCAGGGAATCTGGGTGTGTGGACAAGGGCCACAGGAGCACCTCCAYGTGCAATGGGGGAGGGAAACCAATCACCCAATCCATGTCAATTTTTATGCCAACTTGACGTGTTGCATGTGTGGTTAGTGCAGAAACCAACCTGGGTAATTGCAGCCATCTGCACCATTCCTGCCATTTGTGTGTGTATTCATAGAAACTGCACATTAGCTAGGCATGCCATTGCACAAACATATTAACCAGCTAATTAATTAAAAGAACAGACCTTCTCTGCTTAGGAGGAGCCCATCACCCACTAATCACAAGGATCTATCTTCTCCATCTGTTAGATCACTTGCTCCCTCCCCAGGGTCACCAGGGCAGAGGCAGCTGGCCTGCAGCATCCAGCAGGCTGTGCTGGGGTGGTGAGCATTCTCTTCAAGTGACTTCTTTTGTGCAGCCAGCCTCCAAGAGCATGGCTGCTTCTGGAAACATCACCATGGCACTCCCACAGTGCTTCGGGATTACCCCAGGTGACCTCTGCATCAGACACCAAGCATCCCTGCCCCCTCCCAGTGCTCATCTGCCAAGCACAGGGGGCTCCTCACATGCCCCACTGCACATCCCAAAAACCCCTCCTGCCAAGCTGGGCCCTCTTCTGGCTCCTGTTCCTACAGCAAACTCCCAGAGCAACAGCAGATTATAAATACACAGGGGACGGCTGTGCCCCAGAGCTTCCCTGACATATGGTTCTATCTTCAGTCAGAAACTCTGGATTTAAATTTAGGGAKGGAGCAGGAGGTTAGGTTTCAAAGTTCCAAGATAAATCCCCTGGGAGGAAGCATTGAGGCCAGATTTTTGTCCCTGGTGTACAGCCTTAAAGCAGATGGGAGCAGGGAGTCAGTTCTGTCAAGCAAACCACTTTTTGTGGAGCCCTGAGGGGCTGTGCCCAACTTCTCAGCTCTTTGAAGACCTGCTGGAGCTCCAGCCCCCTGCACCAGCTGCTGCTGCACCAGCCCTGACAGGGCAGGCACAACTCCTGCTGAACACCCAGACTTTGGGAAGGAAAATATGGCTCTGATGCCTCAGGTTTTGGCTTTTATATATTTCAGGTTCTGTGCTGCTTTAGTGTGTGGGGCTGGGTTCATATCAGGGGATGCTGAGCTCTGTGCACAGAGCAGGGAGACAAAACAATTCCTGCTCCAGCTGGGCACCAAGGACAAAGGATCCAAATCTCAGCCCCAGAGCACAAACACCGTGGGCTGGAGAGAGGAAAACAAGCAGGGTGGGACTGCAGGGGCTAAAGCTGGAATGGGACAATGAACTGCAAGGTGCAAATGGAGCAGAACTGATCAAAGGGAGAGATCCCATGACTGGTCGTGCATTTTGKGACCATTTTGGGTTGCACTGCCCAAGGTGGATCCATTGAGGGCTTTTAATAAATCCCTACTTTATTCTTTAACTCTGCCCAGCCTCTGTTCTAGGTCAGCCTTCACAAGGCATCAGCTCCAGCTACTGCCTTAGAATAACCCCTTCTACAGAATAACTCCTTCTATTACCTTAGATTAACTCCTTCTATAGAACAACTCCTTCCATTACATTAGATTAACTCCTTCTATACAATAACTCCTTCTATAAAATAACTCCTCCTATTACCTTAGATTAACTCCTTCTATAGAGTAACTCCTCCTACTAAAGGGCAGCAGTATCTGCTTCAGAGTGTATCAGCCCCCACCAGCTCCCCATCCCTTCCAAACCAGGTCTTTGTGTGCAGGGGTAATAAGCTGCAGGCCCAACAGCTTTGGCCATTTTTCATTTGTGATGAAAAAAGGAACAAGTCAGTTTCAAATCATTGTGAAATATTTGTGAAACAAGGCAAACCCCTCCTTCCTGCACACATGAAATGCAGTGCTGAAGAAGTTACTGCCATCCAAACAAGCGTAAAAYGCTTTCATCATTTGACAATATAAATGCTTACCCTAGTTATAGACAAGCTCAAGACAACTCCACAGTAGATTTAACTTTGATTTTCCTAAAGCTAGAGAAAAGTTTCTATCTCTATAAATTAAAAAAAAATTAAAATATAAAAATAATTTGCATTGCTCCCAGATGTGGGAGACTGGTTGCAGYTGATGGTGCCAAGTGGGACATGTGCAAATATTGCACTTGGAGCACCCCAGTCGTGTCTGATCACTTTTACACTTGTCAGGAAGCCTTCTGGTACCTCCTGCCCAACCCTCTCTGTAGAACCTACAGCTCCAGAGATGTCCTAAGCTCTACAAAACCAGCAAAACACCAGGGTGCAGCTCCTGCCTGCAGCTCCTCTGGACTGAACAAAGGATCCAGGGCAGAACAAGGGACCACAACGCACTTGGATCATTCCCAGATGATTCTGCTGCAGGACCACATCACCACCACTGTTCATGTTCAACACACAGGMACCTTCCTCGCGCTCTTCTCCAAGCACAGACTTTTACTGCTCTGCAAAGCACCAAATTATGTGTCTGGATCCACTATTTGGTCTAGTGCCCCCTAAACTAAGGAAAAATGCCCTCAAAGAAACTGCATTTAAAGGTGGTCTGAGCAATGCTGTCTCCTGCAGGAGGCACAGAGCCAGGGCAGGGCTTTWGGGAGCTCCCAGCCTGCAGGAACTGCTCCTCTCCTTGTGCCATCTGACCACCCTGGCCCTGCTGAATCCTAAAGTCATCCAAACAAACCTGCCATCCCTGGCCCCCAGTCACTGAGAAGCAGCAAACATGCTGAGTTAAGTGCAAGGTAAGCAGTATTTTTATTTGGTTAATTAGAATTGCTCATCAAATGAAAACAAAGGAGTGATTTACTGCAGAACTGGTACAGGTAGTTGTTGCATAAGTACATTCCTGCATATTTGGCTACATTAGGAATGTTTTTTAATTAACAGTTTCTCCTTGGCTAAAGCAAGCCATAGAAAATAAAGAAAGAGAAGTTTCACACAAAGATACTGCCGAATCCCTCAACTGCCAGCTACATTTTTTTCCTGCAGGGAGGATTTTAAATTAAAAGCAGATTGCCTTCATTAGTGTTACCAGAAGCCATGTAGCTGCCAAAGCTGACAGAAACACAACTGTGATTTGCAGATTTGGCAAGTGCCATTTTCTCTTTCTGCAAATGTGGGTAATGTCATTTGTATTAAAGGGCTTTTGTGGGGGACACTGCAAAAAAGAACTCCTTCCTCAGGAGAGGAAAAATATCTCCAGAGTAGCARTTTAGTCATCTGGGGCTCTCAAGTTTTGTCTCCTTGTTAACTGTGCAAGAAAGTTCATTGCATTCAATGTGTGCAGGAAATGGTCAGACAGTGTGAACGCTACAAACTGTCTTCTCCTGATGACTGAGCAGAATACAGCAGCAAGCCCAAAATAAACTTTTCAACAGTGATCTCTGACATACAGCCAYACTCAAGCTTTCCATGACACGCTGCCAAACCCTCAGAAGCCATTCAGCAYGGATCTCACCAAAACCCCTCTTTTCTTTACTTCATTTTAGCTGATGATAGGAAAGTTACATTTCTACCAGGGCAGCTGTGTTTGCAGGCTGCATGCTCTGCTCCACAGAGCCAGCCTGGCGATGAGGGGAAAGCCGTGGTGGTATTTGTACTGGGATTGCCGTGTGAACAGCTGTGAATAGCTGCAGAGCAGAGGGGGATGCTCGAAGGGACTCCCCACRCCCTGCTCCCCTCCCTGGTGCATCGCTCTCCCCCAAACCCTGCTGGGCTAAAACCCACACAGGTGTGTTTCAGTCTGTGCCAGGTGTGTGCTGGTTTGGGGCTGAACTGAGCTGCTGATGGGACAGCAAAGCCACAGGGCTGACCCTGAGCCCCGGGGCTCCCCGGGGTGGGACAGAGCCCTGAGCAGCAGCAGGGCCCTCCAGCCCCGCTCTGTGGGCTCACAGAACAGGATCAAAACTCCAGGATAAAGGAACAAGAGACAGGGCAACAATGCCCTAAAAGAAGCCAGTGGCACGGCACTAGAGACCACAGCACCCCGAGTGAATGAAGGATTGATTCCCCCAGCTGCAGCCAGAGTGGGAAGGTCTGAGCACAGTGCTAWACTCTGCAGGAAGCAGTCCAACACAATATTACCACAGTCACAAATGTAAAGTCTGTCTGCAGTAATTAGGATTGTGCTACATATGATTTATTAGACACTGTCTTGTAATCAAGACTAAAATAGCTGCCTACATTGTAGTTACCAGTTTCTTAACTGTCTAAAAATAAAGTGACAAAAGTAATGCAGTGCCAGACAGGCAACCAAGAGAAATGATGTTAACCTACATGGAGCCTGCAAATGCAACCACAGTGTGCCTGCTGGCAACCTTCAATGCAGCCTGGAGTTAAACCCTCAGTGACTCTGCAATTTTGGTTTGTGCCTTCAAAAGAACCAGAGAAGCCAGTTCTATCTCTGTGGTCCAACTCTGTTTCACCATACAGTGAACAGAGTTCATTATCCATTGAACTAAACACTAAGTAATGAGTTAACAATAATTAAACTGAAAGAAACACAGATTAAAGGAATTTATTATTCCCTGAACTGCCAAGCGAATTGTTTAGATACCTGCAATCAATGAGTAATGATGAAACAGAATAAAACCCCAACAAACCAAAGAGCCAACAACAGGCTCATAAAAATCTGCTCAGTAAGGCCTATGTATCTTCGTTAGGCTGAACAGCACAGCATTTTAATCCAGAAAACCCTCCTGTCTCTATGCATCATGAGATCAGGGGCAGAATGTGGCCCAAAATGATGCTGTTACTGTTTATTATTCATGTATCACAGGACTGATGAAGATTTATGGTCCCATTGTGCTAAGTACTGTAGAGCGAAATTCAGAGAAATAGTGAGAATCTGTACTCCAAGACTTGATAATTCAAAGACAAATTACAAAAACAAGGTATTGTAATTTAAAGACACTAATGAACAGATGGGGATTGGAGATACAGACAGATTAAGCAACTTGCCCAAGGTCATGCCAGACACATGTGCCAGAGCAGAAAATTTAACTGATCTCTGGAGTACCAGCACAGGTTTTTACACATGTAGGAGAATGCTGCTGCTCCTCTTTGATTTCACTAGATGTCATATTCCATAAGCTAATAAATAAGTTGAAAATTTGCTAATGTAACATGGCAGTACTGGAAGGATTTTCTTTCATCTCTCCCTCCTCAGAAGACCATCATTAACAAAAGTCCTCTGCCTACACCTGATCTGGCACAATTACAGCATTTGCACAGAATCACAGAATCGTTGAAGCCTACAGGTCTTCTGCAGCCATCTAGTCCAACCCCTTGTTCAAAGCAGGACAAACTAGAGCAGATGCTCCAGGGCCTGGTCCACACGAACTCTGAGCATCCTCAAGGATGGAGATGGAAATCCCAACACTTCTCTGTGCCTGTGCCMAATCACTCAGGGTGAAAAAGTCTTTCCACGTACGAAAGGAGAATTTCACAGTTCCAGCTGTGTTCAGCACCTCCTATCCTGCTGCCAGGCCCCAAGTCCAGCTCTGTCTCCTCTGTTCCCACACCCTGAGCAGCTGCAGCAGCAATGGGGTCTCCTCCAGCCCTCCTCCTTCTGCACTTCACCTGCTGAACCTGCCCAGTTCAGAGCCGCCCCCTGGGCACCCTCCAGCCCCCAGCAGCTCGGTGGCTGTGCCAGAGCAGCTCCACTGCAGCCCTGCCTCTCCTGGACAGGTGCCCTGAAATGGGCACTGTGCTCCAGATGCAGTCCCAAAGCCACCAAATACAGACTGCAAGGCACTTCCCACCATTTTGTAATAAAGGATGCAAATACCTCATTTTCTTTTATCAGTTATTGTATTTTTATGCATTCCACACTACACAAACCCTGCAGCCTCCAGTTTACAGAACAACACAGGAACATTATTTTTGCACACCACTTGTGGACGTTTGCTGTTCCAGGGGTCTCAGCATGTGCAGGCACACCAGGCTCCCAGAGCAACCCCTGCTCCCCAAAGAGCCCTGCAAAGGGACAATTCACAGGTCTTTTTCTGTAGCTGGCAAAAAGGATAGCCAGGTCAGCCAGAGTGATGTAAAGTGCTCAGAATATATCAGTGACAGCAGGATAACACAAGACACCGTGCTGCTGGACACACACACATCAGCAAATACATTCAGGAATTTCAGTCCTAAAACCTGGCACACAGTGTTTTGCTAACAGTGAAAAATATTTAATTTACGACTGTGACAGGAGATGTCTTCAGTGCAACACAAACAGTAGCAGCAGTGTTACTAATTAAACCAGAACTCAAGCTCCCAGCCAGCTGATCCAGGATAGTGGGAGAAGTGAGACTGCATTTCAACACAGTGCCTTTCTTCCCTGGTTTACAAGTAAAATGTGCCCCCTCTCAAAAGGTGTTTGCTCTCTGATTATTTTAAGAATAAAGTCATAGCTTAAGCTTTGCTTATTTATATTTGCTGGCACTTATGAAGATTCACCAAYAAAATTTCATTTTAATTAGTTCTGCAGAAGTGCCATCAATGTTTGGATGAGKTTTTTTTTTCCCTGAATGCCCCAAGGAGCAGCACAGTCAGTCCACTGGGCCATCCTGCCACTAAAGGCTTGGCACAGAGACATTTGGGGCTCCAGTGACCCCACAGCTGAGCACTGCAGGACACACACTGAGCTGTGGATATGGCAAAGCAARTTGTCCCCCGTGCTGCTGTGCAGGTGGGACAAAGCAGCTGGGTGGCAGAGGCAAGCTGTGGATGCCAATGGCACTTCTATACCAAGGGTGAAAGCAGAGCAGGGGATCCCAGCTTTGGGATTCCTCAATTTATGGATACATTTAAAGCCACACCAAGCAAAGGCACGAGCTACATCAAACCCAGGGGTGACACTGTGCCCCAGAGAGGACTTTGCCTGCATGAGAGGTGTGTCTGCAGGCCCTGGGCGCTCTYCAGGTAACACTCACCCTCACAAGCTCAGCACGCAGCCACGCTCACCTCTAACAGTTTGTGTTTGGGGCACAGGACAGACCTGCCACGAGTGACAGGATTGCTTAGGCTGGAAAGGACCTCTGAGATCACCGAGCCCAGCACTGCCAAGCCCAGCACTTGCAAAAGGCAGCCTGGAACACTCCTCTGGCCTCCCAGGCTCTGCTCCACAGCGATCCCCCCGGCCAGAAGCAGCCGGGCACTGCCCCGCCCCAGCGCCATCAGCCAGGATGGGGCACAGGCCGGGGGAGCCCGCAGGGATTCGTACTCGTGGGTTCCCACCATTGTGCAGCCCTTCCAAATGCACAGCAGATGAGTCCCTTAGCTACGCTCTGGCCTTGAGAGCCTCTCGAACAAAAATACCAGCCTCCTCCTGCTCCCTCATCATGGAAGCCTCTCTGAGACCTCCCGCAAATGCAAGAGGAGAGAGAGAGAGRGGGGGGCTTTTAGCAGGGGCTGTTTGGTATCCTGTCACAAAGCCAAACAGATGTTTGTAAAAATCTAAACTGGTTCTACGACTGTTTTAAACTCACACAGCTGTGCACAGTGAGCAGCTCCATCAGGGGACAAGACCACTGCTCCCACACCGAGGGACTGAGTTTAATAAACCAAACTTCCCGTGCCTTACTCAAGCTCCCCCATTCCAATTTAGCGTTTATGGCAGAGGAAACTGCAGGAACAAGAGAAGTGAGGCGGCTTTTCCAGCTCCACGGTGAAAATTTGCATCCAGACGGGGACTAGGAGCAGACCCCCTGTGCCAGAGGTGGGCAGAGAGTGCAGCACCCGCCTGCACCCTAAGCTCATGCAGGCAGGAGCAGCCAGGCCGGGACAGCAGCCCTGCCTCTGGAGCCTGCTGTGCTGGGCACTCAGCTGAGCATCACCACACCRCGGAATCACTGCAAACCTCAGCGCCGCAACAGGAACCCCGAGCACAAGAGACTGAAGCAGCCTCTTGGTAGCAGTACTTTTAAAAATGTAAAATTGATGCTAATTTCTGACAGTGCTTTTATTGTGATTTATTTATGGATGAAAATTACTRTCGGCCTGATTTTTAAAGATTTTCTAGGCCTTCTGATGTTGACATTCTTGTGACTAACTTTCTCACACACTTTATGTAAATAACTGATTGTTTTGCATTCTTTTATGGAAGAGGAGAAATTTGATGGACTGTTGGTTTGTCCAGTGTCACTGGAGAGGTGRCACTGTCACCCACCAATCCACTGTCACTYTGGGAAATCTATAAATGCTGGAGTCAGAAATTAAAAGTGCCTTTATTACCTTGAGAGAGCTGCGTGTCTGTGTCGTGATATTTCATCTCCTATAGAGACAAACTACAGCTATGTATTTCTAAACTACTCGTCTTTTAGAAATATGCCTGTCCAACTGAATTATACAGGATAGTTTTACAATCCTATAAAATACTAATTTTTTGCAAGCCAAAACTATTTGTCATAGAATATTTGCATTTTAGTAATATAAAAGATTGACTGTCTACCTAAGTACTACCATGCTGCTCCCCAAAACCACAGCAAAATTCTGTTGTTGTTTTCTTCTCTTTTTTATACTTCAGAAGAATGCATGGCAATTGAAAAACTGGTTTTACTCATGTTGCTAGCACAGGAGCCTGCAGCAGCTGGGTAATTCTGTATTTCTGATTCACGCTGCACTACACAGAAAGGCACATAAAATCAGATTAGTTTTATAATTTCTGTACAGGCAACACAGTTGTGATGAGTGTATTTTTTAAAACTCAGGAGCAAGAGTATTGGGAAAAACTGTCACAGCACTCTGCTTATTTGAACTTCAAGAAAGAAAAGTTTTCCATATCTGAAGAATTCCAAGTAAAACAGGAATACATTGCCAGGCAGAAGGGACTGACCAAGCTCACAGCCCTGTCACGTTCAGACAAGAATTTTAAGTGCCTGCAGTCTAAAGCTTCATTATTTTTTGCAGAACAATCTGGCAACGGAGGTAACCTGATTCCCTGGGAATCAAATGTTACTTAAAGACAGGTTTCACCTGTCAGGGATAAAACATATTCTGGGCAAGAGTGTCAGGGTATACAGACATCAGAGGAGAGCGAGGTCTGTCCTTCACAGCTAACAGAGAATTGAGGGAATTTTCTGCTTTCATTGAGTTTTGAATTTTATCTATTTTTTGTAACTTTGAGGGGAAATTTTCTAACACAATGGCAGCTACAGCAGTGTTGTGCAAACAACTACAAAACATGGTGGAATAACAAACAAACYACAGAACACTTCAAGCAACTGCTATGAGGGTTCCTGCAGGCTTTAGGATCTGCCCTCCCTGGGTCTCTCCCCTTGGGGCAGAGTTACCCTCACAGCCATCAGTAAGACACAGACAGCAAWACAGAAGTGTCACTTTTTCCCAGGTAGATTTAAAGATGAAGGGATTGTAATGGACTTGCTCCAAGCCACCATCCATGCAGGTGGTGTGTCTGTCCCACCAGCTGCCCACCCAACCTCTCCTTCCTTCTCACAGCTGTGCCTGGGAGTCAATATTTGGAGGAAAACTGAAAAAGAGGGCCCAACTCTTGCTTAACTTACAGAGGTAGAAAGGAGTGATTTAGGATTTTCAGAAAAAGTCAATCTATGCAGCAGTTCAGAAGGGGCAGGTGAAAGCTGAGGAGAGCACTTGGTGGTGACTTTCCTGCCACCCAGCCAGAAGCAGCACATCCAGCCCCCTTCTGAATTAACACCCTGAGCAGAAGTTCCTGCAGAGGAAAAGCCAAGGTGGTGACTCTGGGCTTGCTCTGTGTCCTCTGCAGGGCAGGGCACTGCAGGGACAGGAGAGGCCCCTCTGCTGTGCCCAGGGCAGGCAGAGCCCAGCCCTGCTGCTGTGGGGAGAGAACCTCCTCTCTCCTCTCTGCAGGGGCTTTTGTTAGGGCTCCCCTGAGCAGGAGCAGCAGGAGCCCTCAGCACCTTGGGGGGAAGCAGCCCAGTCTGGAGGCAACACCTGCCCTGTCACAGGAGCTGGGCAGAGCCAGCTGTGAGCCAGAGCAGCCTGCTGCTTCGACAATATCCCCTCCCTGGGGCCACCTGCCTGCTGCATGTACACAGCAGCATCCCATGGGGCAAAGAGAGAAACCCAATATACAGAAACGCAGCATTCAGCAGGGACCTGGGCAGCAAACAGAAATTAAAGCTGTTCTCCCCAAGGAAGCCTGTGGATTTCCACAGAATTGAGATGTCTACTTCCCTGGTCTTCCCCTGAAAATTCTCAGTTGAATGCTGGAAGCAAACACAGARTTTCTCCTTGTGGCAGTGACACCCGTCAGTCACTGCCCCAACCACCCTGCTGCTCACATCCCCAGCCCCACAGGACAAGGGGAGGAACACAGGAGCTGCTGCCAGAGAGCAGAACTGCAGCACTGTGCTGAGACCACTGCAGAGAGCAGGGCCAGGATACTGCTCAGACCAACAGCTCTGAGGCTGGAGCCATCCTTTCATCCTGCCCTCCCCTGTGCCTAATGCAATCTGATGCTACAATAAAAATAGATGATCCTCAGCCCCCCTCCTCAGCCCAGGGGGCACTGGTGGGTTGGGCACAGAGCCTGTGCTCAGCTGCTGCTCAYGGGCAGGTGCTCCAGGGACTCTGTTTCTCTGTTCCACTTATCGTTGTTGTGACCTACAAGGGAAAACCTCTGGCTTTAAATACACATTTTTGATAAGGAAGTTACCAGCTCCCACCCTGCCTTTGGCTAAGTCAAAACACACTTAATAATCAAAATCACCCAGAGGAATACATCTATCTGGTYCCCTCCATGTGAGACAATGCTACGGAAAGCAACAGAACATCAAACCAACTGTTTTAAATTGCTGACAAAAGCCACACAACTCCTACCAAGCCCATGCAGAGAACCCAGACRCTGACTGACACATGTTCTTAAATAACACAGGGCACTTGCAGGGCAGGAACAGGAAAAGGAGAGATGAGGTGAGCCCTGAGCTTCACACAGTGGTGCTGGTGGGTGTCTCCAGCGATACATCCATGCAGATTTTCTGGAAAAAGAAATAGCAGGCTTTTGCTTCACCAACAAAAGAAGCTGTTGAAATAGAGGGTTTTTTTCAGACACAGCTGATAAGGATAATTACGTGGTGGAGAGCTTAGTCATCCATCTCACAGCGACAGAAGAGCAGATTCTCTTAAAAATAACGCCAGCAGCGCACAGCACTGTGCGGGCGCCGGCAGGAGCATCCGGGCCGGGAACGCCGCTAGAGGGCAGCGCTCTGTGCGGGGATCCCAATGCACAGCGATCCCAGTGCGCAGCGCAGGGATCCATCCCAATGCACAG
>JACDOX010000163.1:547167-618137 GCA_014549065.1 Cardinalis cardinalis | reverse complement strand
TACACCTCAGTTCCCCGGCTGGGTGACGGTGCCTGCGGCAGGGCCGGGGTCAGGGATGCTGCTGGAATCCTGGGAGAGCACAGGATTCCACGCTGGCTGCTGTTCCCTGCTGAGACACCAGGCTGCCAGCACAGCCACACTGCCAGCTCCCAGGCCCTTCTCACAGCTACAGCTGAGCTACGAGCTCTGCTGCAAACCTCAGTCATCAAGAGACCACCAGCACATCATTTAACTCCTAAACAGGGCTAAGAGTGYTTCTTACCTAAGCACCTGCCTTTGGGATGCTCACATACTATCAYAATGAGAGGCTTAATAAGTAGACAAATTTAAAATGAACCCAAGCTCATTGAGCTTGATATGAGATATGAGCTCTTCAAGAGAAAAGATACCTGCAAGTCTGTGCAGGATCCAGTCCTGAGCAAACAAATCTTAAATGGTGAGGTGTGGTATTTTTGGGGTCCCCCAGACAGAGGAGGAATTGAGAATCTAACTCCATGTTCTTAGTAGGCTAATTTATAATTTTATGATATTATATTATAGAATGCTATACTAGAACTATACTTAAGAATAGAGAAAGGATACTTACAGAAGGTTTAACAAGATACTAATGAAAAACTCATTACTCCTTCCAGAGTCCCGACACAGCCYGACYGTGATTGGTCATTAYGTAAAAACAATTCACATAAAACCAATGAAACATGCACATGTTGGATAAACAATCTCCACGCCACATTCCAAAGCAGCAAAACACAGGACAAGCAAACGAAATAATGTTGTTTTCCTTTTTCTCTGAGGTTCCTCAACTTCCCAGGAGAAGGAATCCTTGCAAAAGRGATTTTTCCAGAAAATRTGACAGTGAGGCACGTCTCATTTTGCTGTTAAGTTTGTATACACATGCAGGGTTTGACCTAGGCACATTTTAAGTAAATTGAAATAAACATCTTCAAAGTGTCGTGATGAAAATGTATTTTTGGCATCCGTGGTAAATTGGATTGTCTATATCTGAGGACCAGATCCAGTTTCTGAACATCCTCAGCTAAAAGAATGGAACTTGGCAAAAAGTAAACAAAAGATTGTCCAACAACAGTCAGAAAGAGCTAGAACTGGGAAAGATACAAAAAGGCAGAGTAAAACACAAAGATGAGTAGACAAAATGCAGAGGAGGCAAAAAGCACACAGCCAGGCAGCAAGATAGCCAGAGGAAGACAGAAAATCCATCCTGCTCTGGAGATCACCTCTTGACAGTCCCGACAAAAAGCACTGCCCACTGAAAAGCTGACCCAAGCATTATGAAGCAAGAAGGATGAAGAAGAGCCAAATCATCTGGCACAAGTGGGGGAAGCTACCCTTTAAAAAGAAGAAGTGAACAGAGAGGCTTTCTACAACCTCTGTTTTCACAGGGACATCTTTGTTTCTCTAGCACTTTCCAAAACTTTTGCAATGCAGTGGACCTGCCTCTCTTTTTCACCTTGATGCAAGTCAAGAACTGTACAGGCAGCAGTGCAATTACGCCCACCAGGCTTCCAGCTGGCTCCAAAATGGACCTATGCTGAGTTACAGCAACCTGGAGTGTGACAGCAAAACCTAAACAGGAAAAAACGCAGATTTTTTCAAAATTGCCCTGTATCTTTGATGCCACACAAAAGAACAGTGCGTTCTCCCTTTAATTCAGTGGTGTTTCTACTTTTTTCCCTATGTGTCAAGTGCAAAATTCACACAGAGTGGGGAGTGAGGAAGGAAAAGAGATGGGCAAAGCCTGACTGGGCTACAGCTTCCTCACTCCTCCCAACCTCATGTCGTGAAACCCTCTGCCCCTTCCCCTTAGCCAGTTTCATGATACTTTTGATTCTYTGGCAGCATCAGCAAATCTGGCACCTTTAGATTAAAAATCTTCATCAAAGCAGGGCTATCTCAGTGACTCTTCTGCCCAGTTCCTTCAATCTCTGCAGTAGCTGTTTCCTGCAGGATCCACAAAAGCCCCTGCCCCCCAACACTGGCTGGGTTCAGCACAAGCTGGACATGTGTTTTGCTGAATCAAATCTAATTAAGTTATTCAGAGGATTTACTAGATTACACCTTGCTATCTACAGCTACTTACCTCTTCACTGGCTCTCCCTTCAGTGGAAATCTGACATCTTCTCCTCCCCTCTGCTCACATTCCCCCAGGAAGCTTTCCTGACGTGCACACACAGCACGTGCCTGGTTGTTTTGATCACCAAAAATATCAGATCAATCCCTTCAAATTGCTGGGGCATCTATAAATCCAGCTTGATCTCAGTTGACTTTGTGAGACACCATTTGCCTTCCCAAAATACCAAGACCTTTTGGGATTTGTGTGCTCGGATTAATTAATCAGGGATAGCGTTCAGTGGATGTACAGAACTGGGGATTCTTCCCAGGTCTTGAGGGAGCCAGACTGAGGCCCCAGGGCAATGAAAATCCCAATTCTGGCTGCTGAGGAGCAGAGGAAGAGGGGCTGCACGGAGCACAAGTGCAGCAGTGTACGCCAGGGCTGTGCCAGGCTGCTCTTTGACCTTTGGTGGAACAGACAGATTCCCTTCAAATGGAATTTTCATTTCCCCGGTGTGGCTAGCACTAGGAATATTAGGAACAACTAAGTAATTTCAGACAGAGAAATGGGCTCGTGTAGGTAATTGCCACTCTGCTGTGTTTTGAACTGAACCACACAATTTTACAGCAGCGACTTAAAGRAATGTATTGCTTAATGACTCCACCCTGCTAGACTGTACTTGTATTATATAAGAGTCAGAGATTTCCCAGCAGAAAGAAGTCTTAAAGGCCAAAAAATAAATAAATGCCATAAACTTGTTAGAGAAACTGCTGTTAATTTGGTGTGCCCTGGGAAATACATTCCATCCTTTCTGGGAAATTTCAGTAAAGCTTTTCCCACTCTCAAAAACATACACAGCAATGAGCAAAGAATATGGACATGGCACTTGAATGTCATTTATTTTTGATAAGCAAAGCTTTGATTGTCACTATCATATTTTCTGAAAAATCATCTTTGCCCAGGAGTCTTCTCCTGGGAAGCTGAGGAACCTCAGAGAAAAAGGAAAACAATATAATCTCATTTTCTTCTCCTGTGTTTTGCTGCTTTGGAATGTGTTTGGAGATTGTTTATCAAAGAACAGGTGGTTGTTTGATTGGTTTCATGTGAATTGTTTTAACTTAATGCCCAATCATGGTCAGGCTGTGTTGGACTCTGGAAAGAGTCACAAGTTTTTCATTATAATTTTTTTAGCCTGCTCTAAGTATCCTTTCTCTATTCTTTAGTATGGTTTTAGTATAGCATTCTTTTATATAATATAATATAATGAAATAATAAATTGGCCTTCTAAGAACATGGAGTCAGATTCATTCCTTCCTGCCACAGGGGACCCCAGAAAATACCACACTTTCATAGTATGAAATGGCTCAAAATGGCCCCAAAACTAGATGAGAAATGTGTCCTTTCAGCCTGCCCCTGTGGTGATGTACAGGAGATTCCTTCCTACTTCTAGCAACAGTTGCAATCAGAAGACTTCCTCTTATAATTCAAGAGGTTATATCCTGAACCTAACTGGTTTTGAAAGAGATTTTTCAGGTAAAAATCCCCTTTCATTCTCATTGTCATCTGTCTGTGGCACTGGCTAAGGAAAACAGGAGCAGGAACACTCTCTGTTCCTGGGAATGCCAGCTCAACAGCCTGTTCCTGAGCACTGGTACCAGGCAAATGGGTGTGGGATAAGCATCCCAGACTTCTTTGAGAAGAAAAAGTTGAGAAGAAACCCCATTTTGATAACCCACAATAACATTTCCCAATTTCTTTATAAAGGAAAGGAGGCTCTTGTTTCACTGAAACTGAAAGAGTCTCAGTCAGGCTGTAATTAGTTTTATATTCACCTCATATTGGGAAGAAACCAACAGAGTCGTCCTTGGGGGAAGAAAAAAAAGGAATACTTTGTGAGCTGGCAGTCATTGAAAGGAGTCAAAGCCACAAAATCTGGCCCTGATTTTAGTCTCAAACCTGAGTCTGTGTTCAAGTCTGTTCAAGGTGCAAACATCAGTCACACCAGAACACTATGGAACCAACTTTATTATTGTAAGCTTTATTGTATTATTATTGTAAGCTTTTCCTGGTTTATCTTTTCCTTTAACTCTGACAGGCGAAAAATAGGGGAGACTGGAAAGTGAAGAAAATAAAAAGTGTGGAGTCACAATATGGGCATCTGGCATCCCTAATGGAACTTCTGAGCTGGCACTTCATCCTCAGCTGTTGCTACATTAAACACCACAGACTAAAGCACTTCAATGAATTAATARAATTACCTTGAATTCTGCTCAAGTTTGTATTTTCTCCCCTCACATTCAGTCAGGTACAACATAACCTGTTTATCTAGGGAGACTGTGAGGAAACACAGGCAGGGCTGGACTGACAGCCCCCAACGCCTCCAGCTCAGAGCAGAGGCTCTCCCACTGCAGGAAGCAGCAGCCAGTGTCAGCCAGGGGAGCAGGTAGGCCTGGCTCAGCACCAGGCAGCTGGCAGGACAGCTCAGCAAATGCTGGGCAGCTTTCCACACACAGGGGAGCAAATCTGACCTGGGCTTGGAGCTGTGTCCTTCCCATGCACTGCTAGTAAGGTAATTACCAGGTGGCACACATTTGTAACGTGTGCCAGCTTCCCTGCTGATGTGACTGCACTTGGGCAGAGRACAGCTGGAATGGATTGGAGTTTTCATTCAGTGCATTTTGTAGCACAAAGCCAGTGAATGCATCTGCTGTGGCYGTGTCACCTCAAAGGGGCTCCAGGACCGAGCCCCCAGCAGACAGAGCGAGGCCAGTGCAGGTGCAGCAGCTCATCCTGGCTCCAGATCAGGAACCCTGAATTAAACAGCCCCGTGGAATGTTACTGTTTCTTTGCTCAGCACTGCATAAACACCCAGTGCTGGATTTTTCAAAATGCCAGACAACACAAACCCATCTTCTTAAGATTAAAAATAGAGCTCTTAATCTGATTTAATTTCCTCAACCTGCTAGATGCCAGAGAGCATGAATACAAGGAGATGCAGAGACATGGGGTGTTAGAAATGATAGAACTCACCAGGACACTCAGTTCTTTTCCACCAGGCGTTCAGTTGGTTGCTTGGTTTGTTTTTACAGTGCTGCTTCTGAGCATAGCCTTCAAAAGAAATTGCCTGTGATAGCTGTGTATTTTCACACCACATACATAATTTTGTGTTAGGAAGGACTTTCCTTCTGTGGCTAAAGGAGCAAAGCTTCGTTCCCCTGCCTCTGTTGCAGCAGATGCCATGGACATGGCTTTTTAAAGCATTTTAAATAGAAGTTGGTGGACTGGGGGACCCTGGAGCACACTTTCAAGTCTTCCTTGCTGCCTCACAAAAGCTGAGCAGTTAGGTGCAATGACTCACTCACACTGACATTTTTGGAAGAGAATGATGCCTTTTATAATAACATTGATATTCCTCCATTGATGTCTCAACACGAGCTAATTTAGAAAAGAAACATGTAGTGCAAGGTTGAAAGGTCACAGGCCAGCCAAAGAACTCATGAGATCATGGGACCATGAAAGAGGCTTTGGCTTTAAAATAAAATACCCTTTTTTCTTTTTGCTTCCTTTTTTTTTTTAAGGAAAACTTTTCTGAAAGGCCAGGAATTTAATCTGAACTCTTCTTTCACATACTGTACAAATAAAAACTACAATGCAGGACTACTTGGGGGGGTCCAGTAGAGTTTATCTCCAGAGGTCACTTTAATCTATATTGAGTAGAGAAATAGAGGGAGAAGGAAGGACCCACATTCACTGTTAGAAAGCTGCCAGACCTGGCTTTAAGCTCTGATGTTACCACTGTCAAGCCAATAACCTTCTTAGATTATTGTCCCCACATTCTAATGGGGACTCTGCAGCCTAGYGAGTGTGAAATTAAATTATGAAATATTGGATTATTTGTGGCTGTCGTGTTCTGCTCTATCCACACTGTTCTACTCCTTTTTCCAGTCTCCCCTATTTTTCCCCTGTCAGAGTTAAAGGAAAAGATAAACCAGGAAAAGCTTACAATATCATAACCTTGCATCCATAGTGTTCTGGTGTGACTGATGTTTGCACCTTGAACAGACTTGAACACAGATTCAGGTTTGAGAGACTAAAATCAGGGCCAGATTTTGTGGCTTTGACTCCTTTCAATGACTGCCAGCTCACAAAGTATTCCTTTTTTTTTCTTCCCCTTCTGTTARTTTCTTCCCAATATGAGATGAATATAAAACTAATTACAGCCTGACCAAGACTCTTTCAGTTTCAGTGAAACAAGAGCATCCTTTCCTTTATAAAGAAATTGGGAAATGTTATTGTGGGTTATCAAAATGAGTTTGCAAAAACAGGAGAGGCCTAAAGTGCTGTGTTTCCTCTTCCTTCCAGTGCAGCAGCTAACAAATGTTATTTGTTGATGCAATATATATAGTCCATATATCTTTAGTGTGAGAATTTGTTATTAAACCAATTAGGCACAGAGTGCTTTCATAACTACAGCTGCTCAAAATGAAAAAGACAAAGCGGTTTCCTAATGGAACATGCAGTTGATAAGAGAAGAAATTATTCTTTCATGTTTTCAGATATTAAGAAAATAAAGACTAGCTCCTACAATGAAGCAGCATATATTATCCTTGCTGTCCTCCCAAACTTGCATAATCAAATGCTTAATTCCTCTGCTTTCTTGTTTCTATAACATTAAGAAGGTCCATAAAGTCTGAGGTAACCAAGTCTAAGTCACCTGTAAAGCTCACTGAGCATTGAGAAGAATTTATCACCCTCTTAGAAAGAGCAGGGATTTGCTTAGCCAAGGAAGGGCTTGTGCTGGATCCCAGCACATCCAGAGCTCTCTGCTTGCAAGGAGCCTGAGCCAGTGTCACAAGGGAGAGCTGTCTGAAGTCTCTGCTGCCTGTCCCTGCTAACTCCGGCTGCTGGAACAGGASACCCCCTCCTGACTCTTGGCACAATGTCCTGGCTTGCRAGATGTGCCTGGGGTGTGCATTCTGTTCCCACCTGTCAGAGCTGGGGCAGTTMTCTCTGTCCATGGGGCAGTTTTTTCTTTATCTCYCCCACAGCCAACCCTCCCTCCAGGAGATCTCTGCTGTCCATGGCCACTGAGTGTCCCTGCAGGGCTGATCCAATTCCAGCATCCCATGGGAGATGCTGCGCCCAGGGGAGGAGCCAAGCATTCCTACCTGGATCCAATCTGAGCCTGGCMCAGCCCAGCAGCCTTTGCCCCCTGCATTGCCACAGGAGCAGCTTTCTGCTGCCCTGCATTGGCAGAGGGAGCCCAGGCCCATCTGCAGCAGCCCTGGAGCTGCAGAGGAAAACTCCCCCCTTGTGCAGGATCCCTGCTGCAGCAGAGCCACAGCTGGCACTGCAGGAGGGCTGAGCCCCCATGGGATGGGGCTGGGACACCCCCTGACACACAGGGGGCACGGCATGGTCTGACTCTGACAGTGCGGTTTTGTATTACTGCATTTTTATTTTATTTTTATTTTCTTCCCTAATAAAGAACTGTTATTCATACTCCCATWTCTTTGCCTGAGAGCCCCTTAATTTCAAAATTATAACAATTTGGTGGGAGGGGGTTTACATTTCCATTTCAGGGGAGGCTCCTGCCTTCCTTAGCAGACACCTGGCTGTTCAAACCCAGACACACAAGAAGCTCATGAGGTGCTTGCCTGTAATAAAGGTGTGACCTGCTGGCACTGTGACACCCTGYGCTCACACAGGCTGCAGCTCCAACATCCCAGTGACTGGCACCAGCCTGAGGGCTCAGCTTCAATCACCAGTGCCAGTATCAGAATTTAGAGCTGCTCATTTAAAAGCTGCTCCCATGACCTCAAGGCAGACAAACGCTGACCCACCAGTGGCTGCCATGGGTTTGATGGGTCACAAGGCAGAAACACCATGCAGTTTGTCCACAAGGGCCTTCCTGTGTATGGAAGCACAGCAGTGTCTGTAAATCCTTAGAAATTATACCAGTATGCTATCTAACCTTCTTACATAGGCTTGGACAATTTCCTCCCTCCTCCCATTGCTCATTTTCCACAACTCACAAATGTCTGTTTCGCACAAACAAGAAAAATGAGCTGGCAAACACCCTGCCCATAACTCAATTTTAAGGCAGAGAAATACAATTTTCCCCAAATCTTTCCTTCCTAATGTTTTGTGAAATGAACTGTTCAAAGCTATCTATTGAAAAGAAGATGAAAATCCTTCCCTTCAAAAAAGAAGCATAATGAATGTACTCTTCACTCTTCAAGAGCTGCAGCACAGCCTGCCAGAGAAAGTCCTCTTTTTCTCCATTTATGGGGTTTGATTAAGTGTTCTGTTCATGTGGATTTGAAAGTTTTGATGTCATCCTTTTAACCACTGCTTTTGTGTAYGAAAAACAAAACTTGAGATAGCCAAATGCAGAGGTACAACTGCAAAATTCTCTCTGTCAGCAGGGATGACTGAACCTCTTTGCTCTACCCTAACATCAGTGGAATGTCACATTGCTGTTCATCCCAGCTGTCATTTTTGGCTGGAGAGATGCTGGAAGCTCAGAGGGTCAGTGTGGGAGCTCTGCTGTGTGCTCTCCCTACAGAGCCACTGGGGCCATGGCCAGAGCCAGCCCTGGGCTCTGACCCCAGACTCTCAGTTTCCTTCTGTGGGTGTCTGTTGTGTTTGCAGGGACCCCCGAGGCAGGGGGGAATGATGAATCTGAATCAGGAGCTCACCTCAGAACTTGCTGTGCAGGACTGCTTGTAGCCTGGCTCAATGGTTCATCATAGCTCTGGCTCAATGGTTCATCAATTTATTTGATTGACAGGGGTGGGAGAAGGTCTTAAGAGCTCTCCTGAGAATCAAAATCAAAAGAAAATCCATATGTGAGGGTGTTTATATCTTTCTAAAGCTTCTCTTATTTGGGAACTAAGCTCATCTACTTTTAATTTCATATAATGAGGAAGTATGGACTTACCTTAGTAAGAACATGGCAAATATTAATTAAGTACCAGCAAGTAAAAAGAATTTCAGTAGCTACCAGGGAGGATAGGTCTGAGAGATTGGGGTTTAGACTATATGAGGCTAAAAAAATAATAATAACCAGAAAGCATGAGAATTAAAAGAAGTGGTTGTTAATTAGAGAATATTGAAAGCAGTGGGATATTAAAAAATGTCCACTTTTCACCTGTGACTGTGGAGACAACTCCTTCCTGGAATTAAGTCTCTGGTGTTCCTGTGCATGGTGCTGTTAGGGTGGGGTGTCACATCATCACTGTTAGATCACTTATTTAATGACATAGAAGCATCAGATTGTGCCTTAATGTGCCCTTCTTCCCTAAACCCTGTGCTGGTTTTGGGCTGACCTCATGAGGCTGAAATACCCATTTCTAAGAAACTCTCACATAGAAAAAAGTCCAAATTCTACCATTGCTGCTCGTGCTCTGGCAGAGTTTCAGGGGGACACCTGACTGACTTTCTGTACCATGGCTCCCTTCCCAGCTGAGCTAAATCAGCTCCCATCAGCTGGGGACCTGCATCACACTCCTGCTTTCAGAGTGAAACCTGCTGTATTGGGAGGACAGAGACAAATAAACTATAAATAAAACTGCATAAGGGCTTTACAAATCAGGGCTTTAAAAACTTAACTTTTCATCAACCTAACTGCTGCTCTGCTCTCTGTGATGCCACTTTATCTCAGCAGAGACACAGGCAGCCTGTATTCTTTTAACCTCAGCAGGCTGTCACTGGTCTTTGATATAGCAGCTGTCTCATAGCTACCACTTGATTTCAATTAAACCAGGCTATATTTAGGGTGAAAATAGGRCTATTTTAAACTGCCATACCTGCCAACTTTTATTCATTCTCAGCAGTAGTTATTTTATTTGATGTACCTGGTTTTAAGCTGCGCCATCCATAAAATTAAAAAGATACCCGGAACTGTGATGTATTTCACATTCACAACACCAAAAATCTATCATTAAAAGCAGCAGTTCTCCAGAGAACACRCTTTAAGGTGATAAATAACAAAATGCTCTCTACACACAGCCAGGGATGCTAGCACAGCCTTGCTGTGGTGAGATGACACAAATGATTCTCTGGTGCCAAGGAGAACTGAACTGAAAAATGTATTTATTTTTCACTGATCACAGGGGTCTGTTGCTAACACAGAGACACTTGGTGTGTGGAACATCAGCAGAGCACTTTTGCATTGTGGTCCAATATGAAATACTTGTTTTAGGGACAGATTATGTGATTTGGGATTGAAGAGTTCTGTCTCCTCACAATCTCACTTCAGTCATTCCTTTCCCCCTCCTCCATCAATATCACACGTGCTTTGTCAGCAGAAAACAGAGGAAAGCCCCATTAACAGAGACCCCAACCCTTGTTCCCCTTCCTTATGGTGGGGAACACTGTATTGAAATATTCTAAAATACTGGAGTGCTCAGGTGAGTGTGATGCACTGACTGCCATGAAATCTGTGCCTTGCACAGACMCCTGGGACACTGCCCTGGCACTGGGAGTGCCCCTCTGACAAAATGTGTGAGCAGCCCTTGTGTCTGGATAATGCAATTACCTGCATGAAGAGATGGGGCACAGTTTTACATGAACAAGAAAGAAAATCTTCTTTGAGTCATCTAAAATTTAATAGGCTACGAGCACGGCTAAAGCGAAAGATAACTCTCCCATGCAAAAGCCTTCTCATAAACAGGCTGTAATTACACTTGTGCTGCTGTTTGGTTGATGGCACAGGCTTTATTAAGTGCAGGAGCTGTTTTTCTGCAAGGAAGCTTACTGGAGAGTGGATTAAAACAAGCATGATCACATCCTGACATGCATAAAATGCTGATTGTCTCACTTGCCCTAGATGCCAAGTGCTTACTCTTGCAAGGTATTTGGAGCTGTCAACGCCAGCTGAACTCAGTGAGGCAGAGAGGTGCTCAGCACTTCTTAAAAAACCCTTGGCATGGAGAGCAGGCCTCAGACACACTCCATGTTTGCCAATAAAACATACCAGGGGAATGATGGCAATTACAGAGCAGCTATTTGTGTGAGCATTACTGGAACTCCATCCCCTCCTTCAGAGGAAGGACRAGACCAAAGGGGGATGCAGAAGGGCTCCAGCTCTGGCTCACAGGCTGGAAACCTGCCTGACCCTGGCAGAATAAATAAAGTGAACCCGTGGCTCGTTGCATGCAAATCCAACATGAAAACAAGACTGGTTAAAGGGCCAAATGGAGCCACCCTGAGAATGCCAGACTGGTTAGACCTCAATGCTCTGCAATCCATTGTGCTGCAGCCTTTGCTGGGGCTGTTTGGGTGCTTTCATCACCTCCTTCAGGGACAGGGCACACCAGGGCACACTCACTGGGCCATTGGGACATTATTCAACATTCTGCTTTAACACTGGTAYTCCAAGCAAGGCCCTAAACCCTGCCTTGGTCACTGTAATTTCACCAAGCCCAGCTATGAAGACAGAACAGAATTTTTATTGTGGTTTTCTTAAGTGGCAAGATGGTATCAGAGCACTTCAAAGCTCCAAGTGCTCATCCAGGCTGCTTTTTTTTTTTTTTTTTTTTTTTTTTTTTTTTTTTTTTTTTTTTTTTTTTTTTCTAGTAAAAACAAATAAATAACTCAAAAGTTGTCATTATTCTTATTCTTGCACATACTGGATCATTTTGGCTGAAACTTAGAAGGAAAAAAAACCCAACAAAACCAAAAACTCACAACAAGTATTTCCTTACCTTGGAAGGAAAATAACCCTGACTGGAAAATGAACCTAATGGTTCCCCTTTGGCAAAATGATAAGCAATTGGTAAGAAAAGAATCCTCCAGTGAGAAGCATGGGGCACCCATCACAAATCCCCAAGGCTGTTACAGAGTGAGGTCAGTGCTAAGTGTGTGAGTGGAGAGGGAATTCCTCAAAGCAGAGAAGGATCTTCATTACCTGAGAGATACAGGAGTAACAAAAACCTCTGAATGGCAGAGATTCAGATGAGATGAGATTCTTCTWTGTTTAACCACCAGGGGAGGAGATATCAGAGCAGCCCGCTCAGGATTGTGTTAAAATTTCCATTTCTTGAAATGTTAGAATCCCCAGCAGACATACAACTAAAAATACATTGGTTCCACCAGATGCTGGGGCTCAGTGCCAGAATGTTCCAGTGCAGTGGCCAGAGCTGTGTGGGATGGGGCTGCAGGATTCCTCCTGCCCCCGAACATTCCTCTCCATACAGAGAACACACTGAGTTACCATGGCTGTCTTGTCAAGTGCATGGGATTTTTTGTTCTGAACCCCATGGCTGTTGCTTTTTGGGTAGTCAGAGGTGTTTTAACCCCTTTTCCCCTTTTAGTGTGCACACCAGAGCTCTCCTTTCCCTGGGAGTGGTGCCGCGGGAGCGGCTGGTCCACACAAGACCAGGGTGCAGCAGAGATTGCCTTCAGAGCAGTTCTAGTGAGCAGGAGTTTGGGATGTGCTTAAACTGGGTACTCAAACCCCACTGGCTTCCCAAAATTGTGTCCATGTCTCTGCAGTCACTGACAGACACACAGCAGTTATTCTGCAAAACCTCCTGGCATCCCACAGCTCCTTCTTCTGTACTAACCAGAGCAGAAGACCAAAAACTTGCAATCTGTTTTTCTGTTTGATTACCATAATTTCTGCCTCTTCTGGCTTCCTTTTTGTGGAGCTTAGCACCATCTCTTATRTTTTACCTTTTCTTGGCAATGTTTACAGATTCTTCACCTTTTGTTCTAATTCAGAGCCATTCCTGATGTCTTAGAGCTTGTGTGGTTTTTAACTGCATGCCTAAAATACATCTTTAGTTCCTTGCTGGATTTTCAGCATTCTTGAGCTCCAAGGCCTTCATGCTTCTCTAACCACTCCTTATCAATTYATTCCACCTCTGATTCCCTGTGCCAGTTGCCAATTTTTTCCCGTTGTTCTTTATTGTGAAGCTGACAAGGAGCATGGCAAAACTGACACAGCAAGGCACAGAAATKCTGCAGGAGCAGCTCAAAATTGACAAGTGACAGCCAGAACGAGTGGCAGCGACCAGGTTTGCTCCYTGAGATCTGATTTCACGTTCAGCATTCCCTGAGATGAAACAGCAATAAAGAGGTATTTTGGTCTTGCTCCCTTCTGTGATCTCTGATATAGAACTATGAMAAGTTTGGACCCATTACTCAGAGGAACCTCAGTTTGGCTGGGGTTATTGGATAGACATTAGGCTGGCACTTATTTCCTAAAGCTAAAGCAACAGATAYATGACTGGGGGGGAAGGGGAGGACTTCCAGGAAGGCCAGTGRGTCTGAGAGAATCTGTCTGAATGTGATGGTGGGGAGGAAGCAGGCAGAGATTCAGAYTCAGAGATTCACATGAGATGAGATTCTTCTTTTTTTTACCCACCAGGGAAGTAGATATGGCACAGATGAGTTTTGCTGGCCCGTTGAAGGCTCATCAGTGCACCAGGGAAGGTGTGAGGCTGTGGCCCCAAGGCCCCCTGGGCTCTCGGGGCAGCTCCCTCTGGGCACAGGAGCCTGACCATGGAGACAGCTCAGGGCCCTTTGTGCTCCACCTGCCTGGGGGCACCAGGACAAACGCAGAGAGGACCTGCTGCAGTCACTGCATATAAATAGTGGCCACCCTCTGTAAGCACTGCCTTTATTCTCTGCTCCAGCCCAACACATCAGGCTTCCACAGCAGCCTGACCTTAAATCTCAATTCACTCCCAAATCCCAGGGGAGAGGGAGCTCTGTGAGAACTCCTGGAGATGGGTCATTAATTTAACATTTTTGTCTCATTAGCTTTTGAAAGCAGCAGTTACAGCACGAGGGACCTGGCCTGGTGATATACCTACACATGCACAGCATGTTTCTACTAAACCCATTAGACCACATCTGCCCAGGGTACATCCCTGTGGCCAGAACCCATAATATTAATCTCTGCTGTGTCCTACATCCAAAATCTAATTTTACACTTACTGTATTGGGAGATGCTGCATGCATAAAGGGATATGTCATCCTCCTCCCTTTTGCAGATGGAGCCACTCTGGGTCCCAGTCCTGTGCTGCAGGAATCACAGTCACTTTGGCAGTGACGTGGGCACCCAGAGGACACCAGGAGCAAGGATGGATGGGGCTCTGGCACAGAGGAAGGGACTCTGCCCATGGCAGAGGGTTAGAAGCAGATGATCTCTAAGGTCCCTTCCAAGTCACACAGTGATTCTGAGAAACTGTGCAGAAACTGTGCAGAGTAAGTGTGCAGAATACACCATTCTGGATGGATCTGGTGGAAAAAAGACAAAGCTACCTCGCTACTGCTGATGTTTTTACACAGTTCCAAAATTTGATTAACACATCTAATAGGACAGACAGTACCTAGCAGCTGTCAGTAATTATTTGGCCTCTGGCTGGCTTGCTTATCCTGAAAAGATGAAAGAAGCTGCAAATGTACTTCACAGCAGAGACAAGAACGAAACAAGATTATTAGCCTTTATGAGAATGAACACCAATAAAATGACATGGCAGGGCTTAATGCTATTTCTTGAATAAGAAGTCACTATTCTCTATAAGCTGGATATTTCACAAATGCCAAGATCATGTATCTTGGGAAGAGCAGTGGGAAGAGCTTAGGATCACAGATCCATTCCCTAGGCACAGGCACTGTGTGGGATGCAGTCTGTGAGAACAGGGCAGGAGTGCCCTGTCGCAGACATCTTTAATGAGAAATCCTTTCTTAGGATTTCTGAGAGCTGYAGTTTCAGCGACAAATGTCAACCATGATGATCTGCTGCTGTGGAATGCAAACAGGAAAGAGTGCCTAAAATGTTAAATAAATTTTTGGATATCCAAATCCACGGTCGAAAACAAATTGGAAAATGGAATCCATGCACTCCCATACGAAAATGTCCAAAGCATATAGTACATCAGTAAAAAACCCAAAAAGCTTTGCCCAAHGAAAAAACTCATATAAATGTCTCTCTAAAAAGAAAACTCCAAGAATTCCATCCTCTTCACTCCATCTTTGCCAGAGGGCAATAAGTTTCTCCTCTGAAGGGGAGAATGGAACCTCTGCCTCTGTGGGAGAAGTCCTCCACAAAAAAAGCCAAAACCTGCGAATGGCCTCGTTTTCAGGAGGGGAAAAGCCAACAGTACCTTGTGACAGCGTCCAACAGTCTCTGGCCAGCTGCATGGTGCTGCTATGCTTTCCAAACATCTTCCTGGAGGCTTCAGAAGGTTCCCTTTGTGGTCAGCCTTGCTGTGAACTCTGTCCAAATCAGGATCTYCAGTTCTTCAGCTCCTGGCTAGAATCCACTTCTGTGGTCACCTGTGAAGCGACCAATGCACACACTAGGGGTTTACCTGGTGCAGCAATGCTCCTCTGGTCTCACCAGTGGTTGAGTGTCCTCTTCAGTCGGGGTYACCAGTTGTGGTAGTGTTCAGGAGGGTTTTGAGGATGAGAGAGAGACGAGAACCTTGACTCCATCAGAAGGCTTGATTTATTATCTTATTATATATATATTACATTATATTAAAAAGAGAAAGGAAAAGGAGAAGGTTTCTCCAGGAGGCTGCTAAGCTAAGAATAGAATAGAGAAGAAGACAAAACAACGGAGCTCTGTCTCAGAGAGCTCAGTCCTTGATTGGCCACCAACCACAAACATACAACACAGGCCAATCACAGATGCACCTGTTTGCATTCCACAGCAGCAGATAATTAATGTTTACATTTGTCGCTGAAACTGCAGCTCTCAGAAATCCTAAGAAAGGATTTCTCATGAAAGATGTCTGCGACAGTGCCCCAGGATGGAGAAATGCCATGCACAAGAGATGTCAGGTTCTGAGATGATGGCACAGAGAGCAGGAGTTGTTCTCAGGAACCAATATCCCCTGGGTTGTCTAATCTGTCATTAATCCATTAATACCACATAATGGTATATCTGTCATTAATCTGATGGTGACATTTGGGGCTGCCTCATTTTCCTGCTGCTCTGATTGTCAGGATTGCCCTCAGCACCAGTTTACTTCTAAAGCTTGCTGCAGGCTGAAGCCCAAGCTCTCAGGAGTATTGATGCCAAAATTTGGGGCAAGGCAGTGAGGAATCTCGAGAGTCTCAAGCTGCATCAAGGGAAATTCAGGTTGGATATTGGGAAAAAGTTTTTCACAGAAAGAGTGATGAAGTTCTGGAATGGCTGCCCAGGGGAGGGAGGTGGTGGAGTCCCCATCCCTGGGTGTGTTTAACMAAGCCTGGATGTGGCACTGGGTGCCAGGGGTGAGTTGAGCTGTTGGGGCTGGGTTGGACTCCATGATCTTGAAGGTCTCTCCCAACCTGGTCATTCTGTGAATTCTGTGATTCTGTGAATATTGTATTTCCCTGACAGCCAGGAGAAGTCAGAGCAGAGGAATGGAAATGGATGGAAAGCAGTCAGCAGGGAATCCAAGTGATTTAATGGATATCTGGCTCTGCCAGGCAGTACTGTACTAAAGGTTAAACCCAGGTTTAAGTGAGACACTACACATTTAAAGCACCTCCCTCTACTTAAAGCTTATTACAGCAATCTACAAAGTCASTGGATTGCCTTTTGATTACATCCAGGAGACTGCAAACATCCCAGAGATGGGGTCTTTCCTCCTCTAAGTATTTGCACAGCGTGCAGACCACAAGAGTCTCTGTCAGGCACTCAGGACCGTAATGAAATACAAACAGCAGTTACCAGGAGGCAGCTGCTCAGTGCCACTGTTACCTTAGGCAAGGATAATGCTTTGCATTAACTGAGAAGTGACATTGAAAACAGCTGAATTAACCCAGCATTAGAGGTGTGTATTCCATACTGCGCTGTGCTTCAGGAATTTGTGAGCTAAACACATTTCGTTGTCACCTACCCATGAAATTTTGACGTCAGAGTACAAGAGAATTAAATATTAACTGATTCTTCAGAGGTTTGGAGATGATTTCTTTCTAAATAGGCTAAAGACCTCACAGGTAAAAATTATAGCTGAAATTTTAAAACTCGGCCAGTAACTTCAAGTTACAGTAAACAAGTGGGAGATCAGAGCTGATATTAGAATTGTTTCCCTGGCTCCTGGTCATCCTCTCTTTCATTGTTTCCCTCTTGCAGACACAGTGACTGGTGAGTGACTGGGGGCAGGCAGGGGGTGTAACATGTGGCACCTTAGGAAGTGTAGTCTAGCATTAATTAGCATCCACTTTAGATAAAGTTAATGGCCAACATAGTTGTCCTTTGACTAAATTAAACTTGAAATTAGAGTCTAATTATCAAAGGAAGAGTTTAAAGAGTATCTGAGAGTTTTTCTTATTTTTTTTTCCCTCTAATTCAGATTTAAACCTAAATCAATAACCAGGTATAGCACACAAACTGTGTTTTAGTTTTGCTTTTTGGCTTTTTAGAAAATCTTTTACATGGAGCAAAGTTAAATGCACTGATTTTCCTTTAAGTTTAAATCTGACAAGGAAATACATGCTAGCTGTGTTTAGCAAAATGATGCCATATTTGTGGAATACTAATTAAGAAGCTCCAACCCAAAACAATTCTCTCCCCTCTGTTTAAATAGAAGGCTGGTGCATATCGAACTCTGTCATCAGCTATTATTCAAATTGAAATAGGTCAGGTCCCAGAACACCTGGAAATTAGCCTGGAAATTCCCTCAATTAATGAAACCCTGCCTGCCTGAATTCATGCTGCCTTRCCCAGAACACTTGGACAATCGTGGCTGTAGCATGTAAAATTAATCTCACTCTGTTACTTTCTGTGGAAGGGCATTTTGATTGGGCTCTGACCCCTGAGAGAAAGGTTAATACTTGTTCACTCTCTGCACACTCTGCTCAGCAGACACCCAGCTCCTGCAGTCCCGCTCCCTGGAGCTGCAGGCCACAGAAACACAGAACCCACAGCTGCCCTCAATGCATGTCTTTAAAGCAAAATGATAGCCTGGTTTGATGAGACACCGGGGGACAGCAGCACTTTATTTTCTTATACTCTAATATACAGAACATTTCATATTTCATTTACCTTAAAGGTATTTCATTTACCTTTCATTTACCTTATTCTTTTTCATATATACATATATTCTTATTCACATATACAGAATTTTTCGTATTTCATTTACCCTGAAAAAATTATTCTTTTTCAAAAATTCCTTCAGTTACTTAAAATGATGTGGTTTTAGTTTGAAACTGGGTAGAAACACTAATTWTGTATAGTGGTTTTGGTTTGTTAATTTGAGATTTTGTTAATGTTGAGATTTCTTGGGTGGTGTAATAATGAGTGTGGTGGGGTTTAGTGTTGGTTAATAACTAGTGGACTTATTTTTTTGTTGTGAGGTAGGATTGGGAGGAAGTAAAGTAGGTTTAACATTTTAAAAGGGTATGAAGAAAAAATTATTAATTTTAATTAAAAGAATGAGTAATGAAAATTAGGATGAAACTTYTAGAATATTTTTCTTSTCTTTACAACAACTGYAAGTTGYTCTCTCTCCTYYTTCCCTTTCTGCACACAGGGTTTGTCCTGGAGCACCTCCCTGTGCTGCAGGGTGCCAATGCCCCTGGCATGCACGGGCAATTCCACCCAACCAGATATTTACCTTTCCTGGAGTTTGCTTCAGGCTTCCCACAAGGCTGAACTTTGCTGTGCTGGGTGTGAGGAGCTGGGCCACTGACTCTGTTTGTATCCAGCTCTGACCCTGTCCCAGATCTGTGCTCTGGAAACTGAGAATGAACTCAATGATTGCTCTTCATTCAATCCAACGTGCCAGCTTCAACAATAATGCCATTGTCACAGTGATTCAAAACAAACAAAGCAGGCACAATGCAAGTAGCTGAAGTTCAGGGGTGGATTAAGTTCAACTTGTGCATAACACCAAGTCCTGGTCCTGGTTTTGATGGTGTGGTCTTCAACCACATGGAAGAAAATGCTCATTTGCACTCACTGCCAATGTTCTCATCCCACAGCTAGGGTAAAATAAAGTCAYATGTAAAATAAAGTACAGGGACAGGGAGGATTTGGTTGAAATACTGGGCTAGGATGACAGAAATCCACGTTTCCCTCAGCCTGTCCAGGGTGTGCTGTCCCACCTGGCAGTGAGGTGCTCAGCTCTGCCTCAGCCTCCCTCTCCCTCCATCCCTCATGGCTCTGCCATGGTCTTCACAGGGCACTTGGGCCAAGGCTTTCTGCCTGCTGCTCCCTCTCAAGCTCCCACCATGCCCCCTTCCTGACCTTACCCCTTCTGCAGATCCTGTCCTTGTCCTTGTCCTGGCAGACTCCTTCATCCAACACAGCCTGGAAATGGAATTTTTACCCTCAGGCCCTATTTCAATCATGTTCTGCCCAAAATCTGGTGTTGAAGATAACTGCTGCAGAAAATTATCAAAGTGCTCAGTCTTCAAGGAAGACTCAGTTCTCCTCACAAGAAAGAAACTTGTCCTTTCCTTTCTTTTCTAAATTTTTGAAATCCTTCATTTTATCTGAGTGAACTTAGATTAAAAATGAATTTATATATAGATATGGACATGAATATATATATATATATATACACATACACACACAAACACACACACACATATATATATATAGGTAAATGTAATGGCCCTAAGGGACCCGTCAGACATGAGCTAAGAACAAACCCTGAATGATTTAAGATGTTTCTGCTAGTCAGGACCCAGCTAAAACAAAGTGTACTCACCTGGCATGGAACAAGTGAGTTTTAAGTCACCTTCACTGACCAGAGGTGCCCTTAAATCTCTTTAATGGAGTAGTCAAATTAGCGTGTAAGTTAAAAGAGCATGTCTAATTTACATGCATAATTACATCAACCATATACTCAAATGATGGCCTGAAGCTGTGCCCTTAAAGAGGCAGGAGCAGGAAGAGGATGGGGTAGGACTGCAGAGTAACAGGCAGTTTCAAACTCAGCCCAGCCTCGTGGCCAGAGCCCCTTATTTGGAGCACAAAGCCTGGTCATGGCAGTGCAAACTTGGGCTCTGATCTTGCAGGGCTCACAGGCAAGGKCCCTGCCCTGGTGGGGATGGGCTGGGTTGCTCCGTGTGCACAGAGAGCTCACCCTCACTGCTCTGTGCCACATCACCACTGCTGCAGGGAGAGCTGATCCCAGGCACTGCTATTTCTAGACAGGCTGTGCCAGAATAGCAAAAATCCAAGAGGTTAAGAAATGTAGAGCATTTTGCTTAGGAACTGTCACTCACTTGAGGCTCACCCTGCCCTGTTCAGCTGCTGTTCCCATCTGTACCCTCTGTTTGCTTTTCTATTCCTATTCTGAAACTGAATTGGTAAGCAGAAAATTTTAGTTACTGAATAAACTACTGCCAAAAATCTCTGAAGAATACACTGAAAAGGAATGAGGCTGCTGTGTGATAGGCAAAGAACAACTTCCAGTCCAGAGAAACTCAGGCAGAGACAGACCCTGAGCATCACAGCCTGCAGAGCCACACGTTTGTCCCAGAGGTGGGAGCTGCTCCTGTCCAGAAGTTGAATTGTGCCWTTTTTAAGAACAACCTCTGAGTGACGGCTGGAGCAGCTGTCCTGGAGTCTGTGGCACAGAGCAGCTGCTCCTGCTGTAGCTGGCACTGAGAGCCTGGCAGCAGGTGCCAGCTGAGGSGCTGACACTGCCACCGTGAGTTCCAAAGAACACACCCTGTGTGAAACTGTCCTGCAAGGGCAGGATTCCCCATGGCTCAGACCTGCTTCAGACTGTGTTTTCACTTACTTCACTGTGATGCCTGAAATTGCCTTATTAGGAGCATTCAGCTTATCAGTTAAATGGATTTTTGAGTAGCTCTTCATCATCTCCCTTCAATATTGTCAGGTTTTGAGGGAAGATGTTTATAAGCCATTATACAGAGATGTCTTTTATGTGCGATAAAGAGCTCTTTCTCCAAGATCTCTACACTCACATTCCAACATATAATCAGCTTTTACAGCTATATTAAAGTCTTCAGAATAGGTGATTGGTTTCTACAGTGGGAATCCCTGGTATATCCCTTAATTACACCATTGCTCAATACAAGACTATAGGAATACATTTAATATAATACATACAACATTTTATCATGAAAACTGCAATTACCTTCAATAGAACAACAGTTTCCAGCCAGAAAAGCTGACCTGACTGTTCTTCTCCTGGCAAATGCTGAAACCAGCACATGCTGCAACCAGCACTTACACRCTGCAATATAGAAGAGAGTCCCTCCTCTGACAGGACAAATTACAAAAACGAATGCTTGTACTGTAAATAGCTTTAAATGCCATAGGACCCGTGTGTAAATGAGGGTACCATTAGACCATGCTCATTTAYACCAGGCCTCTAAGCAGCCTACAGCCCTGTACAGCTCCAGGATGAATTGCTGGGGCTTTGTTGGTGAATGGTCCTTTGTTAGCTCTCTCAGCAGGCGTCTGCCTCTCTGGTGGATCGCCTCGCATGAACCTGATACCCCAAGAGCTGGGGCATATCCTGTGCTCTCCCTGCGCGGCAAAACAGAAGTTTTAATTGTCTCTTCTTATTATATCTCCTAATACACCTCCTTTGTGCTTGTGGAGAACGGAGCGGGAGTGACAGCGGTTTAGTCACAGCGAGCCTTTTCCTAATCTTTGCAATCAGATCTTTGGGACTTCGCTACCATCACRCACAGCAATCACTTCACTCAAGTGAGAAATCAGCACAGCTTCAGCTCCTGATAAAGTTCAGGACAGGAACGAGCTAAGCCTGGGCATGCCACATCCATCTTTCTGCTTGGTGCTCTGTTTTGACAACTGCTGTGTTTGTGTCCTTTCAGATAATATTTGTCTAACGCTAACAAAATCAATCTAATTTGAGAGTCAAATTTAACATGTCTCAATCTCTACCTAGGCTCCATATGTTGTGCATTCTGGTCTGTATTAACACAGCTGAGTGCTGTGAGGCATGTTAACAAATCTCATCTGCAATTTGCTACTTGTTCTAAAAGAACTTTGTTGGAGGAGTTCTGCAGACAATTCACTGCACGCATGAAGTCAGCAGAACAACTCATTTCCTACTCTAATAAGACTCCAGTCTCTGGCTGGGATGGTTGGTTGCCAGAAGAAATGGCTTTCTTAAAAATGGAAGCACACAATTGCCCTTCTTAGCTGCCCTATTATTCACTGTCAATCTAATGACTTTGCCATTAGTTTTTTCAGCGTTGATTCAGAGTTTTCTTTTGCGTTGAAAAGGTCACATTGCCTTCTCCTCTTCCCCTCCCCTCAGATGGTTTTCTTCATTTCTGTTACTGCTCATTTTCAGAGCAACTTCACTCACATTTCCACCATTTCCTCATTTCTCCCCCAAATCTATGTATTGGCCAGCTCCTCAGCCAGCACACACAGATCCAATTCCAGTGACTCTGGCAAACCCACTCCAGATCATCTCAAAGTTTGCCATGTGTCCCCAAAACGAYCTGGTAACTTCTGGAAGTCATGAACACAAACAAATAAGCGATCCAAAGCTGCTGTGTGTACATCAGTGGCAGTCTGGAAGGTTTGCCTGGGAACCAACATGGTTTGATCAGGAAGATGTGCATTTTCCAGCAGACCAAATAATATATTTTTAACTTGTAGAAGCTCTTATTTACTCCATGTATTTTCCTTTTCTCCACAGCTATATTACTTAGTCTAATAAAAAGGTTCAGGTCCCTCTGCCAAGCTTTCTCATAATTAGTAACTGTGAGCAAGCTAGCTGCTGTTATCCTTGGCCACTCTGGTGGCACTTGGGACATAAAACCATAAATTAGGTCACTTGTCCTCAACAGACTCTCCATTTCCTTTCTGTATTTTTACTGCACTTTTACAAAACCACTCAGTACAGAGAAAGAAGAAAAATAATCTCATMCAGAGAACTTYTAAAATTCAGGTTGAAAAGGCAGGRAGAGGGTGAAGGAGTATTTGAGAATTTTATGCATCTCTGATTTCTGGAACCAATCAGTGACAGGATTCCCTGATCTGTGTTTATTTTTTCAGGACATCAATTTAATTTCTCTGTTTGAGTCCACTGCATTTTCACCTATTGTTCTTGCTTTTCCTTTGGGGTTAACTGAAGTGGGGTTTTTTCCCGCTTAGAAACATTTAATAATTTTCAAGTATCTATCTCTAAATGAAAGCAGAAATTAAAGCAGTCAGTTTGCTACAGAAGACAATTTGTTTTCTTTTATAGCTTTCCTGGCTGCTCGAGGGAAATACAATCAGGATAGAAGTGTCTGTAGTCTTGATAACCACTGATAATTTTTCTGWTAATTTTCCGACAGTCTTCTGTTACTGCATTTATCTGAAAAAAAACAGCTGTGAAGTTTTCCAATTGCACAAACAGCACAATTCCCTTGGGCACTGGTCCATATTGCACCCATTAATGTCRTGACATGACCTGAGACTTCATCTTCTCCTTCAATCCCCTTAAACAGCCCTAAGAACATGGCAAGGCACTGGATCTTGTTATTAACTCATTCATACTGACCCTTCCTTTCTGCCATGCTTCAGCCACRTTGGGACAATAAAGGATTGTTTTGTCTACCTAACTCAAAGCATTAGCTCTTTTTATAGYTTTTAATTTTAACTGAAGTAGGATGCCTCTTGCTAAATCCATCTTCCTTGGACTGGCTGTCCGTGTGGAGGAAATGAAGCCAAGTTTGGTGAAACAGATCAACTAAATATTACAAATATGCACTCATCTCTACCCCCTCCCACACAGAGCAGGCAGCAGCACTTGCCACTGAGACACATAAAGGAAAAGGATATTTCATGAGTAAAGCTTTTCCTGAGCTACATGAACTTGTTCTGCCTGCCTTAAGTGTGCTCAACTCACCTACAGACTTCCCATCAGCATCTGTGACACTTTTAAGGGAATCACATCTCAAAAATATAAAGTTTGCCTCAGTAAAGGTGACAGAAACCTTATTTAGCCCCTATCTGAAAGACTAGAGAATATTCCTGAGACCAAGAAATTATACATAGACAGGGTCAAAGTTCTTTAAGACAATGCAGATTGCAGAACTTTATTTTTACTGACACATTCTGTTCTGACACCAGTATAATATATATATACGTATATATAAATGTATTATAATGTATATAATAATATATTGTATATATTATAATATTTTTATATTTTATAATATTATATATTATTTAATAAATAATAAAAATTCATTTAATAAATAATATCTAATATTTTTATATAATATCAGATATTATTTATATTATTTTTATATTTACATATATATTTATATTATTTATATTTATATTATATTATTTATATACTCTTATAATATATTATAATGTATATAATATATATAATGTATATATATATATATATATATATAAAAATGTATTGCAAATGTACTGCAAAATGTACTGCAAAAATCATCCAGAAGTATAGAGAAATGAAATAATTCTTTAAAAAAAATTCCCTTGTCATAAAGAGTTTGACTCCAGTGCTTCAGTGTATCTCACAAATACTGAGCACACGAGAGACTTTGGCTTGCTATCATTAAGAATGAATTAGAATAAACTGTGAATCCCAAAGCTCTAGTTAATAGAAGCATAAAGAGGAAATTGGCAGGTAGCAATAAGGCAGTGGGCTGAACAGCTGCCATCAGCAAGGCCTATAAATAGATTTTTTCAAAGACATACACATTTTATTACATACAAACATAATGCATTTTTCCTCTTTGGGCTAGTAAGAGATCCTCATTGTTAAGAAACATGGAGAGCAGCCACTTCACAAGTTTGTTTCAAGAGCAGATTCAAGCACTGCAGTTTTATTCAACTTCCCATGTGCTTCTCAGGCCTGTTGTCTCTGCTGCAGAACAACACAAAGCTGATGTGTGACTCCAAATTCCCCTTGGACACACGCACTCCCAAACTGCATTTATGTGCTGGAGGCTTGCACAAATGGGACAGGGCTGCTGGGATACATTCCTTGAGTTTTAGTGCAGCATCAGTTTCATCACATGGTTGAGACAATTGAAAGATGGCAGCAGATCATGTCTTGCTAGCAGCAACTAAAATTCCTTTGTTACAGAGTATTTTAAAAGCTTTCCAGCCAATAGCATACTGCTAAGGCTTACAGATAATTGTTTTAGCTAATGACTAAAAGCACATGTACACCTTTACTGTTTCCCTGTGGAAACAGTATAAGCACTTTTAAAAGTAAATCTGTCAGGTCTCATGTTGAGCAGCATCTGTGTGTGAGCAGGGSATGCAGTGCAGCTCCTGTGCAATGCTCACTCTCCCCCTTGGCTTTGGCAAAAGCAGCAGCCAGCACTGCAGGAGAGCCTGAAAGGGCCCTTAGGGAGTGCTCTGAACACTCTCCAGGAGAGCAGGGCAACTGCAGAACCCTTGACTGGGCTGTTCAAAACCCCCTGYGCTTGTCAGACCTCTTTCCAGTGCAGCCAGCAGCAGCTCCACCACTGCCCCAGTGGCAGAGTAATTAGAGCAGTGCTGAAGGGCTTTCAAATGCCTGAGATGTCCACACACAAATGGTAAAGCAGATGCAAAATGAGAACTGCTCATGCAGACACCAACAGTGACAACTGCAGATTACTTGAGCTCAGATTTGGGCACCTTGCTCATTGAAGCACCAGAGATGGATTCAAAATGATGTTATGCTCTCTCTGAAAGTCCAAAACAACCAACCTGCAGCTGGAGTGGATCTGCAGGATTACCCCCCTAAACYAGCCTGAGATCCAACTGCACTTCATGTCATGCCTTTCACTGGAGTCATTCCTGCCAGCCTAGGTGGAGTAGTACCAAAGCCAAATGGAAAAGGGTACAGCTCCTGGGCAAAGCAAAGGTGGGACAATACCAAAGCCAAATGGAAAAGGGTACAATTCCTGGTCAAATGAAAGTGGGGTAGTACCAAAGTCAAATGGAAAAGGGTACAGCTCCTGGTCAAATGAAAGTGAGGTAGTACCAAAGTCAAATGAAAAGATCCCCAGTAGGTCTTGGTGCTTAATTAATTTTTTTACCAATGTAAGGTCCATCCCAATAGGAGTAGGTGACAGTCTGTGATACAGTTCCTTGTCAAAGGAAAATGGGGTAGTACCAAAGCCAAATGGAAAAAGGCACAGTTCCTGGTCAATCCTGCTCACTGTGTAGATGTCTGATTTCCACCTCTCCAGGGCATCTAAGAACTCAGGCTGAKGATAATTCACTGGGAGATATTTTCTCAAAAAATACTTCAGGATGGAAGCTGCCTCRGGAGAGAAACTTGAAGGAGGTACAGGAGACAAATACTGAAGGCAGATGAAAAATGCAATAGCAAGTGAGAAGGAATGAACCAAGACATACAATGGACATACAAAAAAAGCAGGATTGGCACACAGCAAGCATACAAAGCAGATTGAAACAGGTCTCTTCAACAACCTTTTTGTTTGTTCTGGTTTGGAAACAAATATGGTGATTTAGTGAGCTTTGGAGGAGTTTTTGTTTGTTCATTTCTACCTTTCAGAAATCAACAGCTTTCAACCTTGGAGTCTGAGCTAAATTCAAAGGCTCCAGAGCACAGGCAATAAAAAATGACATAGAGCAAAGAAAGGAATACTGTGTCGTAAGGCTAAATACACGGTGCAGACAGATATAATTACTCAGGTTTCCATCCACCTCCAATCTCAGAGCAGCAATATTAAAAGAAAGACAAAATGAGTGAATGTCAATGAAAAATCCCTGTGGTTACACTTCTGTGCCAAACAAAGGCAGAAACCAAAGGGTGAGATGCTTTTGTTTGGAAGGGATGTTGCAAGCAGGGTTTAAGGCTGGCCACACCTGCCTCCTCCTTTGCTGTACGAGGCAAATGATGTTAAATCCACACTGTAAATCAGCTCCCAGCAAAACCACAATTCAGGCAATAGCCCTGTACGTTTCCATTACAAGATGGACTATTAGGATTAATGTTTTTGGAGATCATTTTGTTTAAATGCAATTTTGCTTCAGCATGAGATCACGTTGTTCTAGTGGTGGGAATGATTACTGCTCTGAATGCCCTTCGAATCAAGATCTCCATATATTAAACCCAGTTTTGAATCAGACTCTAGGGAACTTTTTCCTTCTTAGCAAGTCACAACCTGGCTGGGTGCAGAGCCTCTGCTTCAGCTGGATGCTTAATGGAGAATCTACTCAAATTCAGGTACACAAGGAAAAAAATGCTGTGAGCAGCTCTACCCTCAGTCTCCAGGGAAATCACTTTTCATTTTGGGTCTGTTGATGGATCATAGGGCAACAGCCATGGCACACACAATGAACTATTAGTGAGTTTGTCCCATAAGTTATCTGCTCTTGAGATAGAGAGAAAAAAGTTTCATTTGCCTTAAAGGCAGAAATGTTCCACCAGAGAGGAATGATTGACTGACCTTGGAGCACTAAGGCTGATCATTTGGCACCAGTGTAAATGAAAAATTCAACATTACCAATGATTTTTGACTGCCCTAGAAAAACCAAATATTAATATGGTTTAATGCAGCACAATTGAAAATCCAGAATGCAATAAAACTTTCCTATCATGCTACACAGGGATTTCTTTGTGCTATTCATTCAAAGAGCAGGATATTCTCCCTCTCTGCTTCAAGTCATTCTTTCTGGAACTGAAACAATGTGGAATTACACCGAGTAGCTGTCACCACCCTTCCAATATATGGGCTCACAGGTGTTTTCAGTCTCACAGAGATGATAAAACTTCTGTCTGCATCTTCCCACAACTTCTGAACACAGAGTCCTGGTGTTAGTTCCTTAAGAAATATTTGGACACATGCTTTGTAGCAGTCTGTGAGGAACTTTGGCACTAGGAAACTCTGCTCCAGAGGAAAAGCTGAGACAGAAAAAGGGATTCTCCCCTGAGACAGATGATGGTGACCTTTAGAGGCTCAGAGCTGATAAACAGCCCAAGTCTGTGACACAGAGACCCTCAAAAGCCAGAGGCCAAATACAAGATTTCATATTTTTCMTAATCTGGAATTGGGATGCCACTTATAGAAAAAAAAAATAGTCTATTTTGGAATAGTGTAAAATACGAACTAGCCACAGGGGATTCACATTTTCTAATTAAATGCCGATTAAAATCAATTAAGAAGCTATAGCAGTCCTGCACTAACGAGGGAAATCATATTATTACCTCTGCATTAAGTACTGTATCATCCACTAATTCCATTTAATCACAGTGATATTTTTTTGTAATACAAGGACCTTGACTAATTTTGCAGCAGATTTGAACAAAAAGTGATGCAGTTGCAGTGTTTCCCAGCCAAAGTAACACAGTTTCCTGTTCACTAAATGCTATGGTGGCTCGAAATGCAATCTTGTGACAATWAGAAGAGGCATCATCTCCATTTTTTAATTCCTTCATGTTTGAACAGGGTTTTTTTAACTCAAAGGATTGCTAGTAGTAAATTGCACTTGTATTGTTAAAATGGAGTGTGCCATCACACAGGATAGGGGGCTGGGAAGGTTTTAAATGTCTGGAGAAGCCAAGGCTGGAGCTGCAGAATTTGTTGTAGCAGTTTAACAGACCTTGCCCATTTGTAGGGAATCAGAATTGGGCTGGAAGGGGAAGAGGGGCTTGGCCAATGGGAAGAGTGAAGTGAGGAGCTGAAACTCAGAGCTCAGGCTGCCAGTGGCCTTTGCTGGTTGGATTCTGGTCTYTGTTTTGTAGCTGCAGAACTGAATTGCAGCTTCCCACTCTCACTAGCCACTAAACATAAATGTGTCTTAAAATGCTTTAGAGTGATTGTAATGTTAGGCTGAATGGTGCTGACAATTTATTCATGGGTTACCAATAATGATGATTTTAATGTGATTTCTGTACTTCCCCAAGCTTTTTAATGCAATCACTCTGTGAGACATCTTTACTCTGTCATTACACAGAGAACTGGAACAGAAGAAAATCTACAACTGTGTTTGCAAACATTATTGCAACCAGAGGGGGAAAGGGAACAAATGTTGTCTTGGAGAGTGGCACTGCTCACCACACTGACACTCACAGAGAACAGAAGGATCCTGTGCTGCCACAGCATCCTCAGGGACTGTGGGACCTGCCACACTCCATCCAGGCCAGCTGGTCCTGCAGCCATCGCCCAAGGGTGCCCAGCATGAGCCATTCATGCAGAGACACACAAAACTGCACAGGGAGRCTGGAGAAATGAAGTGCTTGTATTGATCATTATTTTAGAGCACAAATTCATCAGTGCAAAGTTCCTGGTAGGTGAAGAACTACTACACTTTATTCCAAATTAAATGGAGCATAGTGACACAGAGAGCAACAGATCCAATGGTTTGTGGTGACTCAGGGAGCTGACCATGGGATAAACCYGGTGTAATGGAAAAGATTATTGAACCATTGGATGTATTACTTCCAGAACACTCAGCCCCTTCTGAACATTGCTGAAACCTCTGCTTTGGGGACTCTCTGGTAGCCAGRCTTTGCTGTGGGTCCCCAGCAGAACTCCAGCAGCCCATGAGGGCTGCAGTCCTACATACCCTGGAAACTAARCCATGGTCACTAGAGCAATTCAGGGGGTTTAGGGAATGAGGGAAAAAATAAATCCGAGAATAAAAGAAGAAACCACTAATAAGTTACTGCAAAGTAATGAGCTGCAAAATGTCTTTAAAGTGAAATAGTGTTTATCTAAATCTCATCCTTGTGAAACTTTCAGGCTCTTCACAAGTCTTGATCAGAATCACCAAGCTAACAGCCTGGGCAATTCAAGCACTTTCTATCCAATAAGAGGAGAGTGAGTTCTCCTCATTTTGGGCTGAGCCTTTACACCTGGTGAAGATAAAAATCCAAGGAGGGGTTGGTAGTACAGYGTGCAACTGACAGAAACAACACTTTGAACGGTGTTCATTGTCAAAAAAAATTCCATGTTGGCTTTTTATTAGAAAGCTTGCTAAGCCTTTCTAGGGCTGAGAGACAGAAGGAAATGTCTTGCAGCAGTCAAGGCTCACAGGGCAATTGTTGCAGTTTAGAGCTCATCATTTTTCCCTCCTTTCATTATTCCTCAGCCCGCTGTGGCTGACATTATGCATAACCAGCTCACAATCACTTCCTTATTGCATTTGATTTCCCATGTTTCACCCTGTGGATTTTATCTTGCTAATGAAACCCAGGGTATTTGTCCTCAGGTATTCACATGGTCCCCATTGCCAGAGAGYCTGAAGACCTGAACATCTTAATGGAGCCTTACAAATTCCACTGGCTGCTTCTGAACCACCCGAGATGAAAATAGACTTGAAGTCATTCAGGCTGGGTCACTGGTGTTGTGTATCAATTATGCAGATTCCCTCAAACGGATTCTGAAAGCATCTGTCACACATGAAAGAAAAGCTCTGTGAGCCTTTCCAAACAGAAATGTCTTTTGTTCTCTGACGACTTGGTACATAAAGGTGTGAAACGAGGGGGTTCAAAGAGGCTTTCCTGTGACAGGGAGCAAGGAGAGCCCATTGCAGGGATGTGGGGAAGAAGCTTTTCATGGATCCTAAGCRCTGCACGGCTGAGGTGGGGGCTGCCTGCCCCCAGCCCAGGACTCACCCTGGGGCAGTTCTCACTGAGGGAAGAGCATAAAGGGAATTCTGTTCCCTCTCTGAGCACACAGGAACTTTGCAAGGGGAAATGTGCACAAGCACAAGGCTATGAAGGTTTCAAAGACTGTGTAATGAGAGTGATATGCTGATAATCAGCCTAATTCCCATTTCAAACACCAAAGTCCTTTTGTGAATCTGGCCCTATAGACTTAATCCTGCATATAGCTTAATGAGCTTAATTGTTGGCCATGTCTGGTGAAGGGAGGGTGGGCAGGACAGTGTGCTCTGGGGAAACTGTCCACACCCAGCAGGTCAAAGAAAAGCTTATGGTGGATGGGGCTTGGAGGGCTCTAAATGGAAATGGCTTTGTTTCAGGAACAAGAAGCCTGGGAAGAGGCTGCAGAAGTCTGTGTTCAGATAGGCAGAAGTAACTGGGACTGAATGAAGAGGAACCTCTTGAAGCTTTTCAGGAGCAGAACGGTCCCATGCCCAGGGCACTGAGGATTGCTTTTTCTTTCTTGTCTCCAGACAAATGTCCCATTTCACTGTTCATGGATGTGTGCAAGAATCCTGTGACTTATTTCTGTTCACTCTGAAAGAGCACAGCTCAAACTGGGYTGGATTTCCTCCACGTGCCCCTTTCCTTCCCTGCACAGAGCCCGTGTGCTGGTACCTTGGGACACCTTGAGCACCAACATCCCACTGCTCTGCCCCTGCCTCCTGGCAGGCAGGGAGAGTGTGAGCCTGGGATCCTCCTGTGGAGGGGCTCTCACAGGCATGGAAAGGGCTCTGGGACCAGAGCTCTCCTCTGCAGGGACACAGTCTGCCACATGTCCCTCTGGCTGACCTTTAGTCACCCTACACTGGGTGTCTCAAGTTACACTTCCCCCTATAAATCACTCATAATTGGGCAAAAGAACCACTTGAGCATCATCCTTTCTTTAAGAACAGTAAAATAGAAGTTGGCTGGGCAACTTCTGGGAAAGTATTTTCTGTTGCATACAGGGGACATGCAATTTTCCTACATGTAGCAAAAGGCAGGTGTGTAATTGAATGAATATCTTCCTAAATATCCATATAAACCTTTTTAGGTGATTGAGACTACCAGAACTGAAGTGGATTTTAGATTTTTTTTTTCCTTTATCCTGGTATGCATAGTTAAATGAGGAGAAAGTTGGGTCAAGCTGTCTCAGTTTGTAGAAGCCTCATTAAAAAGTAAAATAAGCTATCCTTCTGCAGTGAAGAAACCATTAAATGTAAGTTCCATAAATATTTACTCACGTGAAAGAAAACTTTAATCCAAAGAGTTTGAGAAACAGTCTTGTTTTACTTGTCCTACTATAAAAAGAATCTGAGCCTGCCCAACCTGATCAAGCTGCCTCTCTAATATTGTAAACGTGTATGGAATTGGTTTTTACATTTTCCCACGACTTCCCAGAGGACAGCATCATATTACATTACACACCAAAGCCACAAGCATTTAAACAGACAGAAAGTTCATCCTGGCTATCAGTGAGTTCCTCAGCCAGTCAGGCAAGGCAGTTAAACTGGAGTTAAAAGAGCCTTTAAAGAATGTGGAGTCATCCACAATCCCAGATCTTTGTTGCACAGCCCAAACTACGAGACTCTGGGGCACATTGAAACAGCCAGAAAAGGTCCCTAAATGTCCCTAAACGGCTGTCCCTGTCCCCAGGCAGYGCTGCCAGGGTGGTTGGTGCAGCAGATGAGGGATGCCTGCCTGGCAGTGCAGACTTGGCTGCAGTTTGTCCTTCCTCCTGCCCAGCACAGCTCACACTGGGGGCAGAGCTCCCCAGGCTCAACAAGGCTGCTCACCTACCAGCCAGGGGCTCTGCACTCCTCAGCACACACATTAAAAAGTAAGATTCCTGCTTTGGGGCTGCACTCCTGAATGCAATGTGAACACACACCAGCTTGAGAGAGTCACCATTGCTGCTGAGAATGGTGACTCTTCTGCCTACGAGAAGTCGACCGCGGTGTTGTCGTCCCTACAGGCTCCACTGTGCGAGTCATCGTCACTGCTGACRATGTCCTTCACTCATGAGCTGTTCCCAGCCTGGGTGCAAAAGCCAATGCAATCCCAGGGCGCCTTAACCGAACTTCCTTCCTCGCCTCCCAGCCAGGTGTTTTCTACGGACAGTGCTCGGAGATCTGCAGAGCCAAGCACAGCTTCATACCAATCGCAGTAGAATCCACCCCACWCGCCCACTTTGAAAGCTGATCCTCTCTAATATCATCCTAATCATTAAGAAGTTATGAACCAGCATTAGCCTTTTAAGCTAAAGAAAGAGGGCTTCCCCTCCTCCTTAATGGTATGCCTCAACTAAACCCTAGCCCCTGATTTTTTATCATGCTCACTTCATGACTCACCTTCTCTTTAATCATCCAGCCCAAACTTCTGTCGTTCATATCAATAAATCCCCCCTCTAGCAAACCACCCATTGCTCCAAGCACTACCCCCTGAACCTGACCATGAACTCAAGCTTCTTCAAMCAATTTTCAAGCCCATCCTTCCTAGGAATCCCACTAATCCTTATCTCAATAACATTCCCAGCTCTCTTACTACCCTCCCTAGACAACTGATGAATTACTAACCAACTCTCAACCCTCCAGCTATGATTTATCAGCCTAGTCACAAAACAACTAATAATACCCCTAGACAAAAAAGACTGGGGCCTCTCAAGCACCTCCAGCTTTAAGGTTTGAAGCAAAGCCTGGCTCCTGGCAGACCCAGGCTCCCTCAGTGATGGCATTCACACAGGGGCTGATGGACCTGTGCAGGATGGGCACTGCTGAGCTGGGACAAGCCCTGTGAGCTCAGCAGCASTGCCCTGTGTAAAGCTCTCATTTCTCTGTCTCTGTTCAGCTGAACAAAGTAGCTGTCAAACACTTCACCTTCTCTGCCCAGTGCTTGACTTGCCTGTTATTTTGGCTCCTCACACCACACTCTTTGTTTGAAGTACTAAGTATTAGCATGTCTTTCTGCCCCACCYGTGCTCCCCAATCTGTTGTGCTGCCTCAGACAGGTGGTGTGCCTTGGTAGACCATGCATCTCCTCTTCCTCTCTGTCCCGACAGTCTCTGACCCCTGCACACACTGTTCACGCCTCCAGTMAATGGGCATCTGTTTTCTCCTCCTTATGGGAGGTTTCACCAAGTGCTCACCACACTCTGCTCTCTAACAGTCGTTCAGGAACTCAACAAATAAGAATTTTTTAGAGCGATTTTGTTTGACTGTTCATACAAAAGCCTCCTTTCCTCTTGAACACACTTGCTCAAACCTACTTTGCACCTAGTTTCTCCTGTAAAAATAAACATATGCAATATGTTTTTTCATTTAAGGCATAACTATATTATTCTATTAATTAAAAAAAATCTTCTCATGTACTTTTCCATTACAAAATTGTGGTCCTGACTTGCAATAAACACTCCTTACTGAAAGCTTAATTGATGCTTCAGCACGCGAGCTTATTATCATTCAGTGTTTGCTAATATAGACAGTGCTAGAATTTATATTTCTCACAGTAGTGGTGTTTAATTTTCTCCCAGTGTTACCTCCCATTAGCAGATTTAGCTTATCAGAAAATGCAGCAATAAGCATACATAACTCCCAGCCTGTAACTGGAGCAAGTTAATATTCTTCACTTGGGATAAAAAAGAAAAGTGAAGGCAGCTTTTTGAAAGGCCTCCAATCTTACTGTGTTTTTTTAAAAAAATAAACATTAATGAAAATATATTTGGCATGAATAATTTCTAGGCAGCAGAAACATTACTGAGCCTACCTCCTTTCACTCACACAAAGCCTCTGGCCATGCCCTCAGGTTGCAATTGCTGTTTTGCTGCACCCTTCTGTTGTTGGTTGCATGAAAGATTAATGGAAAACTCTGACTTGAGACTTTTCATGGGGTTGTACAGCAGCATTTAGTTCACATGAACATGAGGCAAGCACTGTTTGCTCTTTTGCCTTGTCCCTCCTACAAGAAGGGTTATCAGTTTGCTGTTTATAACAACCTAGAGCCTGAGAAAAAATATACTTTATTTCGATTAACATAGACAAAGGTCATTTAGACCCTCTCATTATTCAGAAGAAAACTGAAAATGAAGCTGGAGAAGCTCTATGCAGCCAGGGCTGACTCACCAGAGTGAAGTTTGCAGGAGTGCACACATACATGTGCATGGAAAGCGTGTGTGATTTAACTTAAGTGTGTATTGATATTAACTTACAGCTTATGGAGATTATACCTGGTATCTCAAATTTTCTGGAGATTTAATTTATAAATACAATTTAATTTATAAATATATTAATTTATAGTAATTTTCTAGATCACTTGTTTGAAGTCATCACTTCATTTGGCTTTCCTGCAAATACTGTGGGACTTGGAAGATGCTTAAAAGACATCTTTTCCAGATATCTTGTGAGGCAATTTTGACAGGGTTTATCCTTCTTAGAACCCACCAGTATTACAGAATAAATATATGCAAAAATATATTCTCATTTATTTTTTCCAGTACTTTATCCAGGCAAACACATGCACATTATGGATATCCACAAACTCTCCATACAAAGTGCATGTGTGATTTTATGCACATATGTCTCCGTGTAAATTATATGCAAAACATGTTCCTGCAGGCAGAACTGACATGGATGTATGCAGATATGTTAGACTGGACTGCAGTCTAGTTTTATTTCATAAAAACTGTATAGGGAGAAGTTGGAGTACTTCACAAAGGGACACAACAAAGGCTGCTGTATTCCCCCCATGAGGAAAGCCCTAAAAAGCTGCCAGGATTTCAGCAGAATAACAGATATTTAAACTGCTGCTTCTGATCCACAGAGTTTCTGCAGCAGGGACAGAGAGAATGACTCTGGGACACAAGATCCCAAGGCTTTGTTCAATCCCTGCTCCTGTTCTGCTCCCGAGTCCCAGCCAGAGATTTTGTGTGAGTTTATTTTTTTAAGTAATTACAGTTATCCAGGCTTCAACTATTATTTTTTTAAAATTTTGCTACAGAGAAGTACAGATGCAGCATGAAATTCCTTCTGAAATTCTGTGTGGGGAATCCAGAGAGAGTCCCAGTCCTTTTTGAAGAGGATTATCCATGTCCTCATTCCCCTCTGCAGGAACAACAACAGAAGCCACTGCCATCAGTCTGTCTCCATTGCTCTGCCAAATCCAACAGGCAAGGTCCCTGCTGACACAACTCCATTAAAATCACTGGATTTTCACCTTTGGAGATTTTTCAGGGATTTCCTAGGAGGCAGAGCACAGATTGACCTTGAAAAGAAATTAAAGGCTCTGTCATCGACTGCCAATATTTGAAATTCAACAACCATAAGCTCAGGGAGGAGCAGCACCTGGAAAAAATTCCACAAATCCTGTGGATAAAAAACATGCCTAAACAAAACTTTGCACATGTTTCTCTGCCTAGCCCCCAGCAATGGGAATGTCATGTATAATGTGTGTGTAAACAGGTTTATTTMGAAGGTTTTGATAGCCTGTGGTACACAATGCTATGGGTACTGAGTAAAGTCCATTAAGCACACTGTCTAAATGCTTGGAAAACAACAAAAATGAAGAGTCACAACATATTATAAACCTTCATTTCCAAAGGTTGGATTCCTYCATTTGAAATAATTCACATTAGCAACTGACATGGATTAAATGTTCTTGGGGTCTCTTGGTACTCAACCCTAAGTGTACATGAGAAGAATTCAAAACCAGACCTCCTTTTTCCACCCAAGCTTCCTCCTCCTGCTGTAGCTTCCAATGAACTCACCACCCCTGTAACTCAGCACAGTTGTCACTAAGTTCAGTGAAGCTCTCCGAGTTGCTTCAGGGATTTATTTAGAACCTTCTGTTGACTTTAACACAAGAATCTGTGTAGCCACATTTCTCTTCACAGAGAACAGCAAGGCACAACTTCCCAAGGATTTTCTGGGATTCACATTCTCTGAACCTCAGAGACAGAAAAAACAATTCTTATCTCAACTGCTGCTCCTGTGTTGTTCACAAGTGGAATGCAYTGTGGAAGATTGTTTACCTGAAGGGAATTGGTGATTGGATTCTGGTGTGAGTGTTGTGATTCACTGACCAGTTGAATCCAGGTGTGTGTGGGGACTGTGGGCTGACAGCCACGAGATTCTGGGCAGTTGAGTTGAGTTGGGTGCTTGTGCAGATTCAGTTTAGATGTAATGTAATATAGTACAGAATAATATAGCATAATAAAGTAATTAATTTGCCTTCTGATATCAATGGAGTCCTCCTCATCATTTCTCCCCAGCACAGGGGTTGCCTTGTTTACTATAAACCTGTGGAACCAGACCTGCATAAGAAGAAAGAGCTATTTGAAACAAACATCTGGGGAAAATAAAGGAGACAGGAGAGCTCAGTGCTCTGCACATATCCTGAGCTGCAAACAGCTAGGTTTGCAGTTATGGTGGGTAGGCTACACCAGGGTTAGCTGGAACCTGTCCCTGGGAGTTTTCCTGAGTGCYGTCAACAGTATGCCTGGCCTGGATCTTATTTTAGCCATCCAGCTTAACCATCATCTGTCTGACTCCAGAAGTGATGCACAGCCCTCTCCTTCCACTGTGGTTCCTCTCCAAGATCACGAGACAGAAAATGATGCCCACGTCTGTCCCTGATTACCAGACAATCCCATCCCCGGGATGGGACAAGCAACACGTGGGGAGCTCTGTGCAGAGCCCCGGAAATTCCCTGCACAGTGGGGTGACACTGGCTCAGGTGCTCAGTCACACAAGAGCAGTTCTGTGCCAGCACCCAGCCTGGCTGGCTGGCACCTCCCWTCTCCCAGGCCTGCTGATCTTGGGCTGTTCGTTTGCTGTTAATGCAAGGCAGTGAGSATTTGGCATGATTTACTAAATAACTGCATTTCCCTGGCAGGACAAGCAGCAGAAATACTTCCTTCCGAGGAAAACAGTGTTCCTGAGAYGCAGCAACCACACTGAATGCCCTCAGCAGTCACTGCTTCCCTTTCCACACTGGGATGTGAGATGGAAGAGATTTTCCTGCATAGCTCCAGTGAGACTGTTCGCATCAATAGATCAGACTGCTGAAAGATGAGATTTGAGGGAGGTCTGGCTGATCATTTGAAGCCTCAGCAGACTGAGTAGTTACCAATTAATTAGTGTTGCAGACAACTTTTATAAAAAATCCTTTCCTGAGGATTTTTCCTCCTGAGAAGCTGAGAGGCCTCAGGAACAAAATGTAACCAATAGTTATCTGCTGCTGTGGAATGCAACAGGTGCATCTGGGATTGGTCCCATGTGGATATTTATAATTAATGGCCAGTCACAGTCAGCTGGCTCAGACTGTGTCCGAGCCACAAACCTTTGTTATTAATTCCTTTCTATTCTTAGCTTAGCTAGCCTTCTGATGAAACCTTTTCTTCTATTCTTTTAGTATAGTTTGAATGCAATATATATCATAAAATAATAAATCAAGCCGTCTGAAACATGGAGTCAGATCCTCGTCTCTTCCTTCAACATAAGACCCCTGTGAACACCATCACAAATTAGAAACAAAACTCACACTTGTTTAAAAAAAATKAAAAGCTTTGGGAAAATAAGAATTAATATGTTTTATCTTGGTCCACACAATGATGTGTATTTCACAGTTTAAAAAAGCAAGAAGAGTTAGAAGATTAACCTGTAAGGCAAAAATGTGAAATACTCTTTGCAACTACTTTTTAAAGCAATTTTGACATCCTYAAAATGAGAAATGTTTGCTTTCCTAATATTTTCTTCCTTTTCTGTAGTACAGAGAAAGCAAAAGAAAGTGAATGAAAAAAAAATCCACCCCATATCATATTTTGGATCACTTAGAGGACAGAGCAACAGCAAAAGTGGGCTGCCCATTCTCAGGAAGGATGAGGGTTTGCAGAGCCTGTGGGAGCCTCTGTGTGCAGTGGGTCTGGAACTCTCAGTGCTGCAGGAGCAGCATCCCTGCCCACAGCAAGGGCATCCACAGCACAAACCTGCCTGAACTGTGCTCCTCAGCACTGTCACCAGAGCTTTCTGCTTTTCCATGGCCTGTTCAGGCACTGGCTGGGCTGAACCTCAGCCTGTGTCTGGGTCCTTGGTGCCGTTTCCAGTCTGAGCTGGAAATGCATTTTCTGCAGGCCAGCTCAGACATGTTTGCTAAGACTGCAAGGGCTGATTTTCAACACCTTTAGAAAAGGCTTTCAGATTGCCTTCTGCTTCTCTCTGGCTTTTACACAATCAGCTCTCTCATCTAATTCTGTAGATCCCACTGACCACCCATGAAAACCCTGTCAACATGTGCTGCCTCAGTTTCACCTTTGGAAACTTGAGAAAAATTTCCATAGCATTTCTCCAATGAAAGAAATCCTGCAAGCGCTGTACTCTGCTGAAAACTTGACTTTCACACAACAGTGCCTTAATCAATAATCAAGGGAACAGCTTTGAATGCATACAAATGATGCAGGTCCACTTCACCACAACGATATGCTGAAATTTATTTTTGAACAGCAAAACATTTTCCAACAGATTGTATGTTAATGACAATGCTGCTGGCAAAACAAACTCCCTTCACCCTGAGCTGCTTCCAGATGCTAAACAAAGCCTTAATAAACCCAGGCTGTCCTTTAGAGGTAACWATCTCTGAACCTGTGTGAATGATTTAACACACAGTGCTGTACATTCACTATCACTGCTATATAAGATATTACCTCTGAATATGCAATGAGAGTTTTCGATTAAAGCATAAACAGAATGAGAGATTAACAACTTCTATGAGGTTCTGCAGCTGGGTTTATTCAGCAGCTGCAGAGACTGTGCAGAAATTCACTTGGTCGAAGATAACCATCTCAAAATGTATKCTCTCTATATATTTTTCCTCCATATTATTTATTTGTTTCACACCTATGCACCTGCTTCAATACATAGAATGAAAATAAATTCTGGGAAAGTCTTGCTGCTGGAAGAATATGGTAATCTCAAAAGAGTGATGTTTAATCCTTGCCATTTTGCCATATAAATATTACATCCCTAATTTCTTTGATGAAGCCAAAGGAAGATGACRAGTCAGTTTACACCTCTGAAAACGTCTTAATTTTTTAAATAATTAATAAAATAAACATCATAATAAGCCAATATGTTCTCTTCCAAAGACAGATGTGTATTGGTAGAAATAGACTCACAAGATAATGCTTTGGCAAAGAAACAAGCACAGTCCTGGTGAGTTTGGCATCTACAGTGTTAATAACTCTGCACTCTAGACCTGGCATGATTCTCTAACTCRGAAAAAAAAAGGAAAAAGGTAAAATAGAAAAACCACCCCTGTGTTCCGGGCAGCACAGARAAGCATTGCTACAACAGCAAAACAAATCAAACCCTGATCAATGTCCCCGTGGTCACCTGTTAAAGACTCGTGCTGTRCTTCCACTGCACTTTGTATTGGAGCCATAAGATCCCCTTTCCCTGGTGCTTTATGGAAATTGGACACATCTGAAATCACTTCTGGAAGAAGGACAGCCCTCCTATTTTGCCTTCACACATCCTTTGTGGTGGTGCCTAAATTACAGATGAGGGTTGGAAAACAGTGCTTGCAGCTAGATGTGAGTGAGGATGGCAGAAAGCCATCCCAGTGACAGATCTGAAGGACTTCAAACAGGGCTCAAACAGAGTCACTTCTGTCACGTTCTGGTGCCATTAGTGTCTGTTTCAAGCAGCTTCTGTCCTTCCCTCTCCATTCACRCGGAGCCTGGAAGGCAGAGAGCAGGGCGGGGACTATTTTGACTTTATGACTACAGAGGAATAAAATGAAAGAATTCTCTTTTAAATACAAGGACCTGAATTTTAAGTTCTCCAGCAGGCTGTTTCATTTACAAGAATTATTAACAAGGGAGTAAAACCCTGTGTTTGCTCATCCCACTGCCAGATGGGATTTGTCAGGGCAGCAGAGCTGCCAAGCCCTGACCAGTGGCCTTGAAGAGGCAGCCACTGTCCATGAATGGAACTTTGGGAAATGGGCAGCACCACACTGCTCAGGGGTGCTCCTGCCTGGGCACAGTCTGGCAGCACTGCTCCAAGCACAGGGCTGGTGCTGACACCTCCAAAGTGACAGCAGAGACCTCTCTGTGCAGCACAGCCGGCTCCTACAAACACCTGCAGCGCAGGAGGGCCCACCCTGCTTCGYTCTGCAGCTACCAAAACAGCAGCCACAACATCCTGGGACATTGCTCAGTAAAAGGTGACAGGAGCCTGGGCTACAACAGGAATCAAGCAGAGATGGTAGAAAAAACCCCAAACCAAGCCATCCCCCACACTAAGCATGCTCAGTCCCTCTGATTTCCCACTGCTGTGGTCGGAGTCAGAGCCACCCCTGAGCAGTCCCACATGGCCAGCAACCCTTTCAACTGCAGCTTGAGCCTCTGCTGCCTTAGACCAGGAAAAGGCCTGGAAAGGTGTGTTTTGGCCAGCCTGGACCTGCAGGACATGAACTGAGAGCATCTTCATGCTCCAGGTAAATACAGCTGCATGTGAGATCTTTCTAGAGGTGTCCCTGCACAGATCTTTGCTCCAAAGGGAATGCAAGACAGGCCTCTTCCTGGAGCCCAAAGTAATGGACGAAAATGTAACGGGAGTCAAATCAGATGCAACTSTTTTAAAGAAAACCAAAGTTTTTTGTCATCTTTGGAGCCTTTGAGCAGCAGTAGTCTCCCTCCTCCCTTACCTCTGCAGCAGAAGCAACCCCCACACACAGCTGGGCTCCATCCCTCCATGCTTTGACAAGGGTGGGTTTGTGTTTTTGTCTAAGGCCTGCACTTGGCCCTCTGGGCCAGATAAAAACTTGGAAAAGACAAGGAAACTTTGTACTGGCACCACACCCCATTTCCATGGAAAGCTGAGCTGCCAAGCAAGGCTCTCATGTAAGAAGCTTTGCATAAAAATACAAAAGAAAGAAAATCAGTATGTTTTCCTGATTGTAATGACTTAGTATCACATTATTTAGGGTCTCACTTAGTTCATTATCTTATCTTTATAGAAAGAAAATAAAACCCATATTTTGTTTTGAAGACCATCCGTATTTTTTTCAGATGTGCCTCACAGTCTGGGGTTTCCCACTGGCAATATTCTATGAAATAACTGATTTGTCAGGATAGTTTCTCATTCCTTTCAGAGAGTCTCCATTAGGTGTTTCAAAAGGAAACTTTAGGGATGCCCATGGAGTGGAGAGTTGTCATTAGTAAAGGTTTGTGCTGGGACTCTGATTACTGAGAATTTTAGACTTTCTGTGCTGACCCCCAACAGAACCCTGTATTTGACCTGAGGCCATAGAGAAGACTTCCAAAATTAAATAATAGAACTAAGACTATAAATGTATAATTTGAATAGGAGTATATATCACATAATAGAAAACTTAGAGTTTAAAGTTTTAGAATGTAATAATATATATATAAAACAAGATAGAAGTTTAAGAGCAAAAACTAGTCGAAACTAGTCCTCCTTCTTCATGAGTTTGAGTAGTATTGTGTAATTGGATTAAAAACATCTACATTGTGGACTGCAAGTAGTTAGTTATTAAGTTAAAAGTAAAAATAATTTAAGTGTCATTTCTTAATTAAACAATTTATCCTTAAAAAGCCTTGCAGAAAGAAAGATACAACTCCATTTTYACTYAATTAGAATAAAATACTGTAGAAATCACAATTTGTCAAACTGTAGCATAGAGAAGAATGAATAAACATCTCAGTCCAAACAAAAAATAYCATCTCACACATTTAATCCCAACCTTAACAAAAAAATCCCAAAGAATCCACAGGTCTGAGCTATAAAGAACCCATGCTCATAATTGCAACTGGGAACAGAGGGGGAAGAGCCCCATGTGCTGTGCCAGGGCACAGGACACCTCACCTGTGTCTATTCTGCTCAAGAATCTCTCCTGTAGACCTGTCTCCACATAATTTATCTGTGATTTACTGGAAGTATTTGATTTTCTAACTTGAGGATGCAAATTTCTACTTTTGATCACAACAGAGACAGATGAAAATCAGCCCAAGCACGCGAGCCCTGTAGGAGACAGGTGGAAGCAACCCCACCCCCCACCAAGCTTTGATGCTGAAAACCCAACACAAAAATCATCCCCTCTTCTTCACAGGCTCTAAAGAAAWTTCACAGAAGCCTGTCCACCATCTAACACAACTGCTGCCTTTCCAGCTGCTGGGATTCCATCTGCTCCTCTCACAGATCCAGGGCACCAACTCCCACCTTCTGCAGAGAACTGCATTTTGGGATGACACTGCAGGCAGGAGATGCAGGGACAACCTCTGGCATCATTTAGCAACAGGCTAATGCTGGCTTTGGCCAAGTTGCAGAAAGCATGAAATAATTGTGTTCACAGCCACTGTGGTATTTTAGGGAGGATCTTAATGAGGCAACACTACTGGGAAAATGCAGTGTCTTTGATAGAAAAAAACCCAAACAAGTCTTCAAGTATAAGAGGTTTTTTACCTGTCTAATCTAGATAAAAGAGGTAAATAGGTAAAAAAAAAAAGTAAATTTAGCTGGCCAGAGCCCAGGTTAGCCATGGAAGAAAGGGATGTGCACACATGATCATTTAGGTTGTTTTCTTTCTGAGCTCACACAAAATCTGCTCTCAGTGCAAAGTTTTTATAGGGACAAGTGGAAATCATAACAAGCTCTCTGGAAGAAAAACTCCATGAACTCCAGGGTTATTGCAACTTTCTCCTACTTTTTTTTGTGATTAGAGCACATCATATCACCTGCCAAACCTTCTGTTGTTCACAGTAGAAGGTCAAAGTGCTTTAATAAGAAAAGATACAGCAGATGTGCTTTGGATAAAACTGCATTTTTGATCTGGCCACAGGCTTTATGAATGCCATTCTAATTACTTCATAAAATCTAACTAAGTTTTAATCCTACTCTTCTAGAGACTGACTTTCAGCCATGCTTTAATTAGAGATTAAAAATGCCCTTTCAAAAAAGCCCTCTTTAGACAACAAAACACCTTCAGAACACAGTGCACACTTTGCTACAAAAACCCCCATGATACTGCTCTTCTAAATCACTTCTCCTTGAGTCAGACAAGGACAGACTACAGAAAAGACTCACCCCTGAATTCCCAGGAACATGAGGCTGGAACCACAACCTCAAATCTTCCCATCATCTCAGTCTGCTATTGACTTCTGCCATGCCAGCTAAAAAACTCAAGCCAGAGTTTTCAGGTGTGGCCAATTCTCCCGACTGCCAGACAAAAATTCCCTTCCTGCCCCAGGTGCTTTCAATCAGGCAGCACTGAAAACAAACCCTCAGAAGGCAAATCCTCTGCCAATCCCACCCAGCTGATTCCAATTGCATAATAAGCCCAACCAATGGAGGCTTTCAGGTCAGTTCCTGATTTCCAGTGAATTTCCAGTGAATTCCATGTTCAGGTTCATACAGTTCTGGGGACTCCTGTACCTATGGGGTATCATTTCTGATTTATCACCCTGCAGTGTCTGAAATTCTTTCCCACCAATGACAGAAGCAGCCACCTTGAGTCTCTAGAGCTTTGACACASAGAAAATTACAACTATGGCACAATGGCTGTTTCCCTGCCCCCCAGAGCATGTTACCTAACAAAAAAGCCTGCTATGTTTATGCCTAAAGGAGGATTCAGATATTCCCATCTTACAGATCCATGTTTCTAGGCTGGGGTTCTCAGAAAGAGCACTGAAACTCCATTGGCCAAAGCTTATTTTAACTGGAAAGATGCAGCCCTCAGCTGACAGAAATACATTTTTAACAAGCAACAAGGAGAGGAATGCTCTCAGTCCCCTGGATCTGCAGCAGGTACACAGGCACTGGCAAACTGTTCCCAAGATAAATGAGTGGAACAGTCAGGTCCAGAAATTTTGGAACATTCCTATCAAGGAAACTTGCCTGGATATAACATACTGGTTGAAATCTGTTCCCTCAAGCTCTCCTTTCATTTTCAGCAAGTCCCAACACATAGTGGTGCAAATTATAGAAGGCACCAGTAAATAACAGAATATGAGACATTGAATGAAAAGGGAACAGGGTTTTGCAGAATTTTTTTTTCCAAGCAGTCTAGTCAAGCTCTGGCCCACAGTGCATTGGTGGCCTCATTAATACCTTCTCAGATGTTTCCCATCCAAGCCCTCCTGTTCCACTTGTGTGGGGCCACTGAACATCAAATGCAGGTTTGGTGCAGCAGGACAGCTCTGCTGAAGGCCCTGCTCCCATTCATTTCCAAGCAGTGGAGCACAGAGGGATGAGCTGGTGTTCCTTGGTTTGCAGCAGAGAAGCTCCTTCCCCTTTGGAAATGCCTCTCTGGCAGCCAGGCTCTCCTCTCAGAGGCGGTAATCTCTGATTAACCCAAAAGTATCTCATAGCACAGTTTAGTAATGAAGGGTTCAGTCATTCTCACTCAGGCAGTGACTCTCCTTAAAGGGAGGTGATTTCATGATATTCTGCATTATTTTCTTACAAATCTTTGCCTCACATAAAGAACAGTGGTTTTCTTGCTGCTGCCATAAATAAATAGTAAACTGAGGGAGCTCTGAAGTTAGACATCCCAGAGAGTTCAGAAGCTTCTCAATAATTGTAGGGTAAATGTTGTACAAATATCTATATCATGTCAAGTCATGGTCTATGTATCTTGGATGCTTTTTAAAAAGCAGCCTGGAGTCAGTAAGTCATGCTGACACGTTACCCATTTTGGCCCTAATTGATGATCTGCCTGAAAAGAACAAAGCTGCTACTTTGGTTTTGGTTTTTGAGACTGACCACAAATGTTCACATCCCAAGACTGCTGGATTTTATTTGACTGCTCTTAGGAACAGAAATACGTCTGTTACAGCAGAGCCAAGAAGCCAGACTGAAACCATATTGTGTTCAAGGCACTGCACAGAGACAAAAGTACAAATAGCCAAAAGAGGAAAGGAGGAGAGATGAAGAGGATCAGCAATAGGTAAAACAACAAGTAAAAGAGCACATGCCTGGTCAGCAGAGGCACTTGAAGCACTGACAGCTTTTCCCTAATGGGTTTGTCCTCTGCCAGYGCCATTTGTGGAGTGATGGCCCTCTGAGCCTTACCTTGCTTAACAAGCTGCTTTTCCTATTTTCCTACCTTCTTGGGGAGAACAGACAATGAGGTTTCCATAGGACACAGGAAGACAAAAGCAGCTTGTAACTAGGAGTGGGGAGAAGACAAAGGCACAGAGTCAGCTTCCTTAAGGGGGGYGCAGACAGAAAGAGGTTGGAAAGCCACATACACCCTCCCCCTCTGCGCCTCCAGCTGTCCCACATCCTCCCTTCTGCAGAGGAGATGCCATTCCAGTGGCATTCTCAGACTGGAGCAGGACAGATCCCTGGAGTTACATGASAGCAGAAGACACTACATGGTTTTATGGAGAATGTGAGCATGCACAATGTGGGAATTCTGGATTTGGGGAARTGTAAAAAGATCCTCACCACCAGGCAGCTTTTTAGATAAATCTGTGTAAGATGACTTTCTCTGAGTTCACTCAGGGAAATTCTGGCTGCATAGCCCAAAGCATTGGGCTTTACATTTCAGAGAGCTGGCAACAGGAGCAGCCTTGCAATGTGTGTGTGGCAATTCCAGAAGTCATGAGGCCAAGGCAAACCAGAGCTCCTGGCTTTTGGGCCCATCATCATCTCGGTGTGGGAGGTCTGAGGGAGGACTCTCCCTGACTGCTGGGTGTGGTACCAATTCTATGGTCACYCCTGAGCCCATACACCCAGACTGCACAGAAGGAGCCAAATCTGGGCACGGGGAGCAGTACAGCTGCACTGGCAGAGCTTCCTGCCCAAACACAGCCCCATTCCAGGGAGGAAGCCTGGGTACCTCCACTTGGCATAACACTGGATACATGCAGATCTCTAATTTCAGAGCTAGAGTATTAGAATAGACACAATATGCTCTCATTCTTTATGTAAGACTTTAAAAAAAGAAAAAATCAATGCAAGCAACAAAGCAAATTTGATAAAAGTTTGATGAAAGTGTTTTTCCTGGGCCTGTACAGCCCTTCATAACATTCAGGATGGATACCTCTGCATGGACTTGCTGCTTTGGACAGTGTTTGGACAAGACTAGGAAGGGAAATCTTTCCAGCAGTTTCCCACACAGCACCCCTGCACCCACAGGGAGCAGGGATCAGAAGCAGCCAACAAGCCAACAAGATCTGAAGGAGATCAGCGGGACACTGCAGGATTATATTATTATGCCAGCCCAGCCATTCAGCTGAATCCATGTTAAATTCAGCAGCTGGCTGGGGGCCAAGCACCTCTTTCCCCTCAAGGCTGAAGAGGCAGCAGTGTGTTTGCAGAGCTGCCCTGCACAGCCCGGCTGCTGGGCTCTCTGCCCTGCCCAGCCCTTGCAGCTGCAGCATCTGGAGCAGCACAGCCCGTGCAGCTCCCGGGAGCCCCCTCTGCTCTCCCCACACAGCACCAGGCACTGCTCTCCAGCCCCCCAGAGGCAGGATTGGGCCCCCCTGCAGAACAAGTGCCTACCAATTAGTGACACTTACTGATTGTATCTGTAGAGGATCATTATGAAAAATGCAGAGCATTATGCGCCCACTATTAATCTTCTGCTTTTGTTGCATTTACTCGTGGTTTATGGCCCTCTGAGGAGGATAAATGATCAAGGCATGTACTCACATTGTTATTTGTCTATTTGTCTGTGCAACAATACACGTGCTCAGCACTAAGCAGAAGTTATTTTTCATGAGGAATGCAGCTTTAAGGCTTTTCAAGGTCAGAAGGCTTCCTGAGGAAAAAAACCCGCAAGTGACTCCGGCTCATTTGCTGCCAGCTCTTCCTTTTAAAGTTACAACCCACACAAGACCATAAGCAGGCTAAGGCTCAGGAGGAATGGCCAGAGGAGCGCTGAGGAACTTTTGTCTTTTGCTAGGGCACAGTATGGCACACAGGTGTGTGTGTACAGAGATTGTTGTCAAATTGTAGTCAAATGGCAGCTCCTGGTCCAAGATATTTAACATATTGCTCAAACACCCCTTCCACTCTGCATTTGGGATAGTGAAATCTCTCCTCTATCTACTGCCCTCCTCACTAGCTTATAGCTCATTGTGAGCAACTATTTTGGCCAAGTTTTGTTTATAGCAGGGATTTATTTCTGGAGGTTAAATTCTAGCAAGTTCAGGCTTTGGTACATCTGCAGTGCTGCTTAACTAGCCAGCAGACACTAACAAATAGCACTAAGAAATGTTCTTTGGCACTGCACAGCTCTTTGCAGGAACGGCCAGCTCTGTTATGAACACAGAGTACTTAAAACAATATTAGTTCAAACCTGGGAATGCAAAAGCAATACAAATATTTTAGTAGCTGCTACAGAAACTACATTCTGGTTAAAATGATCAGATTTCCGTGTTTACTTTGAAAACATGCAGACGTAAGTTCAAAACCTCTCCTAAGTTTTTAGCCCTAATATAGAAACATGATATTATGGTAGGGGTGGCACTCTGTTATTTGAAAGATGATAAAGATGAGAAGCAGTATTTTTCATCTAATAGTTACATGGCAAAACGCAGCATTTGTCCCTTCCTTGCTCAGAGAAAGAGCAAGGCTGAACCAGAGCCAAGTGTGTCACGGTGAGTCTTCCTGTCACTTCTGCAGCTTTGGGATCTGGCCTGGAAGCCCCACAGGACTATAAACACAAACCATGGCCTTAGCACCGTGTCACACACAACAGGGAAGTAAAACCTGTTGCCAAAGTAGCTATCAGGTAAGGCCGAACATCTGCTGCCTGATTCCCCAAACAAAGCTCCTTTCAGGCAGAGGGTTAGAGCAAATATTTATAAAACACAGTCACGGAGGAACTCGGTTTCACACCTCACGATTATCTTTTCTTCCTGTAGTTCTTCCTCTCTCTTTCAAGGCGACCAAAAATAGCAAGAGAAATAGGAGAAGATGACTTTTCCCAAGATACTTGTTAAATGTATTYCTTAAAATAGGTTTTGTTTCCAGAAAACTGTTCAGTGTTCACATTTGCATGTATCAGATCCCCGCAGTCATTTCCATTGGTAGATCAGCAGTTCAAGCAATCTAATTTCAGTAAGTCAAGATGTGCAAAGAGCAAAGCTAGTGGAGTATTTGACAATAGATATTCAGACATCATGGAGGACATTGAACAATATTTTCAAACCCCTTAATGAGATATGACTGAATAGATCTTGCCAGGTGATAAATGGGCACTGTTTGAATAGCAGGTAGTTTGCAGAATATTATCAATGMTATGCCATGAATATTGTATTGCTAACAATAAATGTTTTGACAGATAATGATGCATTTATATATAAATCAATCAGACACTACACTCTCAATTATCTTACTGTTAATTGTTCAATTTTTTAAAATTGTTGTGAATGGTGCCTTCATCAAGGGTTTTGTCTGTTATAAATCAGAATGGTTCATTTAATACCTCAATTTACCTTAGTCAAAGTGCAGAGATGTGAAGAGAGTAGAATTTGGCCTATCATCTTTGGAAATGATGATTTCTCTTAACCTAAAATGTTGTCTCCTTTGGCTTCATTTATAGCAGGTGCTGGCATTGATACCATGCCCTTTTGGAGACTATGGCTATGTCCAAGCTCSAATCATTATCCTGCAATTACAAAGGTGTAGGGCAGGAGAGTCTAAACAGTTCTCTTACATTTGAAAATCACTGCAAAAGCCATACACCATTTTCCTATTTATATTGTTTAACTACAACAATAGATTTCCATCCTTGCCTTTGGCATTACTCTGAGTTGCCTCCAYTTTCTCCTATTACCATTCCTGTGGCTGCTGCTCTCCCTCCTGGGCACACCTGGGGAAATGCTGTTGTCTGTGAGCTCTGATGAGATGGCACCTCTCTGGAGATGGCTTCCAGAGAGACATGACCTATTTGCCACTTTGCACTGCTCTACAGGTTCACTTGCTGCCCACCATCATTTTTGGGCTGCACATCTATTGCCCTCTGTGCCACTGAATCTCTGGGTGTGGAGTTATTTTTCCTCCCAGATGTCCTCCATGTTGGTTTCTTCCCAAGCAGATTCTTATTCAGTGGCATTTAGGTCATATTTCTTGTGCCCATCCTTTCTGCTCTATCTTTCCTTCACCTTGAGCAGTATCCATACCAAGTCCATTCTGGCATTGTATCTGCTTTCAAATGCCAAAGAAAACAGGTTAGGCACTAATGGATCTCATATGAATGTGGTAATTTTAAGTAGATATCATCTTCATCAACCCYCTGCTTTTATTTCAAATTGTTTCTTTCCCTTCTGCCTGTCAGCAAGCAAAAGCCACTTATGAATTCCAAAATATTTCAAAATTAAATTTTATTCGTAAGATTTCACCAGAAGCCACTTTAGTATCAAGTCAAGCCTTCTTCATAGAAGAATCCAGGTGCCAGGTCRGGTTTCACTCTTACAGCCCAGTGCAAGGCACATGTTTGTGACTTTGCAGGGGGTGCTGTGCAAGGTACCTGAGCAGTCTCACAGGGAACCCTCTGCTACTGGAAAAGGAGAGGTCAGTTCCCCTTTCCAACAGGGGCCCACGACAGGAGGAGAGCAGGAGCAGGCATTCCTGCAGGTAGGGACTGTTGTCTTATATATCAAGAGTTCTAACATCATTATAGTGCAAGGATTTCATACCATGAATTTCATATCTCCTCACTGTTTCTCGCAAGCAGCTCCTCAGAGCACTAACTTTTCCTGGTCCTTGCAGTAGTCATCTGWCTCCTGATCCCACCAACCCACTCTTTTTACCACTGTTCTTATTTGTTACAGGTGTGGCCTACTAACATTAGGACTGCTCCTAATTTTTAGTAATYGGTTCAGCTACAACTCTTTGGGGATAAGATTACATTCTATACCACCTTCATACTGTATCACCCTACAATACCCCCTTTTTCTTTTAATTAAAGAGTAGCAGCATTACCAGAATGACATATTCAAATAAATTAACATTATGACATATTTATACATTTCATTTAGAACTGAGAGTTATACAAAGGTTCAAACAGCATATTATAGTACAGACATATATATTTCTAAATGTTAATTCAGTTTTATAGCTTTCCTCAGTTTACAAAGTACTCATATTTAAGAAACACTAATAGCTGTAATTGGCATATTTTGCCAATAGTTTAGTATTCAAATCCTGTTTCCCCAAATCCATGGGGCTATATGGTTTAGCCCCAAATCCACAGGGCAATATAGTTTAGTCCCAAATCACATTGGGGTCACCATTGGTTCTCTTATACATCAAGAGTTCTAACATCCTTATAGTGCAAGGATTTAATATCACCAGAGTTTCATGCCTCCTCAATGTTTCTCATAGGCATCTCTTCTAAGCACTGACACTTCTTCATCCTTACAGTAGACATCTGACTCCTGATTCCCTCCCCCTCCCCCATCCACTCTTTTATACCACTGTTCTTATTGGCTACAGGTGTGGCCTGTTAAGATCAGGCCTGCTCCTAATCTTTAGTGATTGGTTCAGCTGCAACTCTTTGGGGATAGGATTACATTCTATACCACCTTCATACTGTATCCCCCTACTGGGACACTTTCAGTGCTCATTCCCTCTGAGCACTGCCTGCTGTTTGAGGTTTGCAGGCGTGGCTGGAGTGGAAGCAGCAGCTCCATCAGAGCTGTAGCTCCAGCTGGATTGCACAAGCAGCCCCCAACAAGTGCCACGTGTCCTYGCACACACACACACTCCTCTCCTGGGGCTCACCAGAACTGCCAGCAAAGTGTTGAACATGTACTCACATTATGGTAGGGCAGATMCTCACAGGAACTGCTCAAAAAGCATCAGACCTACTACACATCTGCAGTAGGTCTTGGGTTGCAGTAGGGTTGGCACGGGCTTTCCTTTTCATTTGGAAAACCCAGAAAATGTATTTCAGCCCTCCCTTTACAAGAGCAGAACTTTGTACCAGCCTGTCTCTGTCCCTGGAGCTTCCTTAGGAGAACAAGTCTGTCTCTGCTGTTGCAGAAGGGACTGGGTGCCTGTGTTGGCAGCAGACTGAAGGAAAAGATAAAAAGAGGAGTCTTCTGCATGTCAGACCTCCACCTGTTTTGGGAGAATCTGTAATTGTCAGGTGTGACTGACCTTTCTGGTCATCTCCCCACTGAGGCATCACTTTAAAGAGAATCACCTGCTCCTAGTGCTGACCTTCAGTTTCTTTCCATGGTCTTACTAGAGCTTGAAATTAGATCTACCAGACAGGAACTGCCAGGCTTTTCTGAATTCTGGTATTTCTAAAACATTCACAAATGCTAGAYGTGTCTCTCCCTCACCTTACACATCCTAGAGGTCAGAGGGAAACCTCAGAAAAGCRTGACAACTCAGAATCCAGAAATAAAAGCTGTCAGACAGTGGAATTTTATTAGAGTAATGAAAGTTATCTGACAGRAATAAATGAACCCCTAAGAACATTCTCCTGTGCACACACATTTAGAARAATAACCAGCAGAGGGAAAAGAGAGCAACCAAAAAAAACCTTTCTCAAAGGCTCCTGTTATGTCTTTACTTTTATAACTTAAAACTGTACTAGAGAGCAAAACAGTCAGGGGGCCTTGGTTTGGGGCATGACCTTTGTTCCTGGCCCTTCTTCCCTTGCAGGGCACAAACATTTGCTGCTTCTTGCACAGGAGGCAAGTGCCAAGAGGAGATGTGGCCCTGGGATGCAGGAATGAGCTCCTTCCCAAGGCTTTCCTTCCAACCAAACCTGTCATGGCTCTGTCACCAAGGCTCTGTCACCAAGAGGATGGGGAAAATCTTGTCACTGCAAGGTTCAGGTCCCCCATCTACCTCAATATTCCACAGAAATATGCAGTGAGCCTTTMTCTTTCCTACCCTGAGCAGCACTTTCCCTGCACAGCCTGCTCCTCTCTGAGCTGTCCATTCCATTGTACTCACCTGGAAGCACTGGCACTGGCTTTGGAATGAGAATATTTCCTCTCAGAGGAGTTTTGTGCCCGTGGTTCCCTGGAACACAGCAGGTTTCAGTGTATTATACCTGCATTGCATTKCCAGGTAGCAATTAGCAATTCCTGTCCTATGGGCCTTAAATTCTGCAGGTCCTGCACTCATTTCCAGCCCCAAAATGTGGAGGCCCAGGTGGTCCTTTGGGTTATGCTCCTTGGGAATCCCTTGCACAAGGGACCAGGTGGATGCAGTATGGTGTTGTTCTCATGCCCTCTCCCCTTTGGCACCCATTGTTTCTGTGTGCTCAGTCCTGTGTGTGGAATCASCCCTTTCCTGCCTGGACCTCTTCCCCAGCTGTATGGAAATGAGGGCCTGAATCCCCAGACTCCATTACTCAGGTCTGCACCACCATCACTGCCATCACCTACAAAAACTAAAAGCTTATGTATATTCTTTATCTTGTGGATAAAACTTCTAAGTCCTTCCATACACTAAACCATCTCATTTGGTTTGCTTCTAACACTTCAGCATTATATTTCACACAACAATTAATTCATCCTCTATTTCTCACCACACTGAAGGCTGTACCTTTATTGAAGTCTGTATCTGAGCAGAGCTAGTAATTCATCAGCACTCCAATATCTCTACATACAATGTGCTCATTTTGCTATAATGGGCTTTTTTAATCTTGCTGACAATTGAAATGTTGATATTGTTAAGGTTAATGACCCACTGATAAATACCAGAAAACACATTTACCCTCAAATAGTTTTTAATCACAGCTGTTGCAAAGTGTGACAAGAATGCTTTGTGCCTAAACAGGCTGTAGGAACAGTATTTTCTAAATATCTGAAGCACTCTTTTACTACACAAGTGGTTTCTCTGACAGTTACTGGGTTTGCTTGCGTGCCAAGTTCTCAGGTTTATTACACTGAGTTTGTGTATGAACTGGCTGGTTTTTCTTTCACACTTCTTAATGGTCTGCATTGTGTGTTAGATGTGCTGAGATGCCTTCGATCTGCACTTTACAAATGATGAAATCAATGCAACAGAACAAGCWAATGGGAAAGAAGAAAAGCTTATGAGAGTTTTATTGGGGTACAGCCACCCCAAAGGTGTTCTCCCTGATAAAGTAATGCAGCTCTGGGGACAGGGGCATAAGAAAGCAGGATCAACACTGATTTTTCACATTCTGACACAGGAGGAGATGTTTCCATGTGAGGAGATGTTTGCCYTGTACCAAGCAAAAGGCATGCCCAGTTAATTCATGTGATCAATAAGCCAGCATGCAGAAAGGGCTAGAGAAGAAGTTTCCATTTTTAATCCACATTGKTTTTTTGGCTGGATTTCTTCCAAGCATTGAACCAGCAAAAGAAATATGAAGYACTTTACATGGTGTTCCCAGAGATACTGCCCCAGCTCTCTATAACCAAAAAACGTCAGTATGCTCCACTGGAGCCTGAGCAGCACGTGCCTGTCAGCTGATGATGTGACCCTAAACAGACATTTCTGACTGCGTGAGCTCTGTGAAGACAGACAGCAGAAATGGATATCAAAGAATGCACAGTATGAAGCGATGGGAATGCAAAAAGAAAATTTGCATTCAAAGCGAGCAGTATTTTGCAGCACTGAAGGGATTCAAGGGGGGAAATGAAATCCAAGATGTGGGTCTCATAAATTCCATGTATTGTCTCTACATGAGGGACAGAGAGCCCATTGCTTAGGCTCTTACTGCCCTTGGTTTGTCCTCTTAATTCCAACTGAAGTGGCTGTAGAAATAGATGGTACTTGCAGACACTTTGAGATGAACTGAGTGTTTCAGAGCATGTTAGCCAAATGCCACTCAGATCCATCTTGCCTCACTCTGAAGCCAAGCAACTGAGCCAAAGGACAGTGCTGGGGAAGGACAATGAACTAATGGAAATGGCTAGAGATATATTACCTCTGGAAGTAAGAGGCTTGCTGAGAAATGATCCTTGCCATCTGCATGATGAAGTACAGCTGCTTTGGGAAAGTCAAGGTAACCATTTTCCCWGGGGAGACTGGCCAACACACCTCAGCTGTGTTCTGAAGCAGCCTGGGCTGGCAAGAGGGCAAGCACAGGGAGACTGCCCCTTCTGAGTGCAGGTTTGACAAGGAATGGGCCTCTAGAGCTGAACCTGACAACCTGCACTGCTCAGGTACAAATTACACAGACAGGAGGATTTAGGAAGTGCTTCCCGGGTGAGACCAATGGAGTCTCAGGCCCAGGATCCTGACTGTGCCAACAGAAGAAAATGTTTAGAGARAGCCTCTCAGTCTGGTCACTCTCTGCTCTCCATTTGCATTGTACTCCCCCAAAGCTGTTGAACCAAGGATGTTGCAGTGTGTATTGCTCAGCCCTCTTAGTATCCATTTCTAGGCTCTTGCTCCRTGAATGTCTAGTCCCTTTCTGCACCTGCTCATACAAACACTTACGGCCACRAGATCCAGAAGTTCACCACCCACTGCATAAAGAAACACTTTCTTTCATCTATTTTAAAWTTTTTTACCAGTTCCACTGAGATTTGTGAAGACTTGAAGGGATTCAAATAATAACTCCAGCTGCATCTCAAGGTAACAGTAAAAATACATACATAGTCCCTGTTTCAGGCATGAGAATTCCAGAGTCCTACAGAACATCTCGAAAGTYTCCATGATCAAAGAATTAATCACACTTTTGGACTGATTCAGTTCTAAAGTACACTAGCAACATTATGTTGGTTTAGCCCATATAGCARCACTCAGTGCAAAGGAAAAATTAAAAAAAAGCTCATTTTATACATGCATACACACAGAGCAGATGTTCCATATTTTTAGCTTGTCTGCAGGTGTTTGTAAAAGCAGTTTTGGGACTCATTGATTGTGGAGTGCTCCAACCTGTCTTAAGCTTGCACCATTCAAAAAGAGATATAGTCCTAAGAGCCTTACTGCTAACAAGCTAAGCCCTTCACAGSAGCTGACTTTTGGTTTGGCTACATTCATTTCAAACTGTGTTATTCTCTGCTAATTAAACTTTTGAAAAGGAACATCGGTGACAAGAAGCTGGGAGTAATTTGCTCAGTCCTTGACATTASTCAGGGAGCCTCAAAGCAGAGGCCACAGAAGTACAAGAATACTAACCTCCAAGAGAAGAGACAACAGTCCTTAATTAGAGCCTTGCCTCAGATGTTGCTGGGAGGAGTGAGCTGAAGATATCAAAGATATCCAAAAYCGAGATGATGCTGGTGGTGAGTGATCAGTTCAGACACACTGTGGCTACTGGATCCCCAGAGGCAAAAAGAAATGGAAGAAAGTCTGAGTATAGCTTGGAGACACAGATGCAGACTTGGCATTTGCCCTGTGGAATTCTTGGATGCACTTGAAAGGTTCCTCTCAAGGATGAAAGTGCAGGCTCTGATTGTTTTTCTKACACCATCACATTATCTCACTCATTGGCAAATGGTCTCGTCCAATGGCTGCAATTGTTATTACATTACAAAATATGCAAAACCACAGATGTCTGCTAAATTAATTGCCAATGATTAACTGCATATTAATTAAGCAAGACTTTAAGAACAAAATTTAAAGAAAGAATCAGGTATGAAGGAAATCTGAAAACTGCTGCCTGCATTTTCAGGCTCTATCCTGCTAAATTGCACCATTAGTCAACGAGACACTTCTTTTTAAAGTCACGAGCAGCACATAAGTTTTTCCCACTCAGAGCAGGGTTGGTAATGTAGGGAGACTTTACCCTGTCCTCAAACTTCAGTGGAAGTCACTGCTTAAGAAATGAGTTCAAAACCACTCCCCTACTCCCTTCCCTTGCTCCAGCCAGAACTCCCCTCCAGCAGCGATTGGCCAATGCAGCCTTTGTGGAGGCTTGGAGACAGCTGTGCCTTTTTCACAMAACGCTGTGTACACAGATCAGTGCTGTTGACGTCTACTGCAACAATGGACTATGTGAGTAAATGACAGTAAATCTATTAAAAGACATACTTTAACACCTCTCTCCCACATGAGCCACAGATTTAGGCACACCTTGGTAATGATTTGGCAAGTACAGGACATAGACTTGTTGAAAAATGGAAGAGCAGTAGCTCTGTCATCCAGCAGGATGAAAAAAAGGCTTGATTTAACATCTTAGAAGCAGCAATCACAGGCAAAAAGCCCCTGGCACAAGTCAGACTCAAACTACTGCCTGGCACTGCAGCTTCTTGGCACCCAGCTAAGGGAGGTTGCAGGCCCAGCCCAAAGGCCAGTGGTGGCCAAGCCCTGCCCTGTGTCCCTGCCACCCCAAGGCACTGGAGCTGCAGGGCTGCGCTCACACTGCAGCGGGCAGAAGCACTCTCCTGGCCAGCACTGGAAATGAAAATCCTGGCAAGCCTGGCCTGTGGTGGAAACACCAAGGCTTCACTGCCTCCTGTTTCCTACAGATCAGTGATGGGTAAGGCCAGAGGCATTTGAAGGAGGAAAGGCAAAGCACTGCCTGTAATGGCAGTCCCCATTTTTCTTTTCCCTTCATACACAACTCCACACAGCCATGCATCTTCAGTTTCCAGGCTCAGGCCAGYACTGTTGGCAGCTCTCTGGCCCCTCCAGCAATGCAAGGACACCCTGGGAGCACTCTCAGAGTCAGCTCAGTCTTGCAGCTCCCACTGGCTCTGCTTCAGGCCTGAATGCAGTCAGGCTTCAGCTAGAGACACCCAGATGTGTCCCAGCTGTGTCCCTGGCACCCCAGACTGGTGCCTGACAGCAGGGATCGTGTTCCTTTCTTCCACATACAGTTAATTTATATAAACCAGCGCTGACATTTATTTAGCTGTGTGTAACACTTTCTGAGAGGCTCAGGAAAAGCAGGGCTTTGTCTGGGATCCTGCACTGTGTCAGGCCCGAGCACAGGAGGCAGAGAGGTGGGATGGGAGCACAGAGCAGTGCCCAGTGTCTCTAGCCCCTCAACACAAACTTTCAAGGCATGGATTACTATCAACTTTCATAGTATGATTCCTTAAACATTCTTGTTCTGCCCTAGGTCCCTGTCAGTGTGTCCAGCACTCAGAACTAACAGCAACTGCAGGAAAACTTCACAGCAGCTGATGGAAACCTACCAGGAAACACAATGTATGCTCAGGTAGTCAGTCAGAGCCAGGAGGGCAATTCCCTTGCTCCTACTCATGCTGTAAATGTGTGCTGACAATTTTAACTTTCCTAGATGTAATCTTTTGTGCTTTGAAAGGTACAGCAGCAGAGATGTAGGACCCTTTTGCATCCCACAATCAGCATGTACCACTTCCAGTCCTCTCCCAAGCTGTCTGGCTGTTAGCCCTTAGGAAAATACCAGAGCTCAAAACTCTGTTAAGACTTCCTTATTAGCCTCACTGACTCACCTCAAATCCACAACTCTGTGCAAGGACCTCAAAACTTCACCAAGAAAAATACACTTCTTCTGTTCTCTTGAGTTTCTGCCAAGCTGCCTGAATGCTTCACCTTCCCGTATGTGATGGGGAGCCTTGTTCTTGCTGTTGGCCTGAAACACACCAAAGRAAATCCCAGTTTGAATCCCACTTTCACTTGGCTTCAGAGAACTTGGTAAAGTTTGTTTTGGGACATGTCACTATGGTCTTTTCCCTTTTAGTTCCCATGGCTGCCTGAGAGAGACGTGACGTGACAGAACATCTGCAGTGTGTGTAGTTCTCCTCCCCAAGAGCCAGACCAAGAAAAACAGCCTGGCAGTGCAGTCAGGTAAGTAGCACAGGACATTTGGGTGCTTTTTGCTGCTGTTAAACCGTTCAGATTCCTGTGGACACTTCTACTTTGTGTGTGTGTGGTCCTACGTGTTTCTAGCAGTGCTTCATGAGATGGGCTCTACCTYTGCAAGCAAAGCTGTTCCAGCTCTCTTCTCCTCTGTTTCCACTGCTAGGCTATGAAAACACAGTTGGCTGCAGTTATGGGATGGAAAGAAAACATGCAAGGGATAGGAGGAAGATGTATAGTCAACTTTCTGGGGGAAGAAGTGGGAATGACCTCCCAGCAAACATTAGCTACTGTCTCAATTTTTTCAAGAGCTTGGAAAAAAACAAGGAAAGAAAAAAAAATGCACAGGAAAAAGTCTGTAAATCTAACCTTAATTATGGTAATGGATCACAAGTGGCTTCTGGCACTCAGTTGAAATGTGTCACCCTGTCAAAGACCAGTGAGATGAAGCACCAGCTTGCAGCCATGAGCCAGAGCAAGACAGGCCAGCAGTTGTGAAGACAGCCCTGGGAAATCCAAAGTAGGAGAAAGTCCAGCAGCTTCACAACTCTGAGCACAAGCAGGCTGGATGCCCTGCTCAAAATCATCATGCACAGTGGATTCACCACACTGCTCTTTAAATGCATCTTTCTGCATCAAATGGCACTTGTAGTTAGGCTGTGTCATTTCACATTGCATTAGTCTGTATCATCTCATATCATTTGGCAGTAAAATGACATGTCATAACATACATAACCTGGGACATGTTACACCCCATATTTACAGTATTTAGTGTATTTTATTTGATTATGTGACCACCTTCTCCATCTTTTTCACACCTTCCTCTTACTGAAGCTGATGGAAGAAGCATATGAAGAACTGACAGGATAATCAGGATCCAGAAGCAGAAGGAGAGTTTGAGTGACAGCCTAGTTCCACTGACTTATTACCAGCAGCATCATTTCAGTTAACCTCACATAATTCTAATTCCCCGTTCTGTCTGTGGAGCATCCCCTGTTGTCATAATGTCAGTGAATGCCATTAAGCCTGGATAGTCATTTGCAAAGTCCTGAATAATCCAAAGAAATAATACTGAATTTTATTAAAGCTGTTCAGCTTCTTCATTTGGTCTCTTGCTTTCTTGAAGATATCCTAAGGAATTTGATTGTTTTCTTCTTGCCAGATAAGGTCTTTTCTTTCCTGGCCTAAATTAAAGACTATATGGCAGCTCTTGTTGATTACCCACAACCAATTATAACAACATAATGTATAATATGTCATCTCTATCTATAAATATGATTACATGATATTTACTTCAGTGAAATCTTCCTCATCCATGACAGGACAAAAGATTTAAAAGCACCCAGTGATACAATACTGTTAATAGCAGCACTATGAATTTCTTCTCAGCACTTATCAGATCAATATCAGTAACTGGAAAGAAACTGGGCTGGAACAAGACATGAGGATACAAATTTGTCATGATGCTGATGAGCCTCCAAGTAGGAGCACACTGCCAAGGTGGTGATGAGAAGAGACAAAGAAGAGACAAAGAAGAGCTCTGACAATAAAGCACCATCTCCCAATCTCCTACAATTCAAGTGCTTCACTTCCAGCACACCTGTTCTTCACAACTAATCTGCTCTYGGATGAAGACTTGCACAGAATTAAAATAAAAAACTATCTGCAACTCTCCAAGTCACAGTCACAACCAGTCACAATGGACAACCAATAAATGCAATATATGGTATTTTCAGTAGAAGACAGAGTAAAATTAATGAAGATGCCCAGCCCTGGAACCCATACACGATCATAAAAGCAGAGACAACCTCTCTTGTTAAAAAACAAACTCTGTATAAAATTGTATATTGCTGTGCACAGGCAGTTTCTGGGCAGTTTCTATGTTACAGCACAGCAATAATTTAGCTGCACACAGCAGCCCTGCCTGGCAGTTTATGGAGAATCTATAAGGCAGCACAATATCCAAATAACATGTCGGGGGGATTTAGATGGGCCCAGTGCAGTAACTGGAATTGGATTTGGGATGCTCTCGCMGCCTCGCTCACAATCAATTACAGGGCCCTTTGGAGCTGCACACCAGCAAAACCTTCACTCAAACCTCCCCAGCAGGCTGCTCCCAGGCACACACTTAGGAGAGGGAGGGCATAACACACTGTCACATCCTCCTGCCTCATGTTCCACAGCCCCCCCGGGATCCCAGGCTGGCAGGAGTGCTGGGGAGTGGGAAGCACCAGCCGTGCTGGGGGGTGGTGGCAGTGACACCAGCTCAGGGCCACATCTCTCCCTGGGGGCTGAGTGCAGGTTGAGTGACCACCTGTGACAGTGTCCACAGGGGTCTGAGGGTGAGGGAAGAGACAAGGATCTGACTCCATKTTTCAGAAGGCTTGATTTATTAWTTTATGATGTATATTATATTAAAACTATACTGAAAGAATAGAAGAAAGGGTTTCATCAGAAGGCTGGCTAAGAATAGAATAGGGAGGAATGACAACAAAKGTTTGTGGCTCGGGTCTCTGTCTGAGCCAGCTGACTGTGATTGGCCATTAATTACAAACATCCAACATGGGACCAATCCCAGATGCACCTGTTGCATYCCACAGCAGCAGATAACCATTGGTTACATTTTGTTCCTGAGGCCTCTCAGCTTCTCAGGAGGAAAAATCCTCAGGAAAGGATTTTTCATGAAAAGACGTCTGCGACACTCCAGTTTGGTTAACTGGGTTACCAATTTATGCTCTTTCTTTTAAAAACTCAYTAATAGAAGAATTCGTTGCTTCAGATAAAGCCTCTGGCTCTGTTTCTCTAAAATGACCTTTTCACGTGCAGATGAGCACTGTTTATGTTCTCCCCCTTCCTGTCCCCAGTTTAACAGGCAATGCTCAGAGGCTGAGGTGACCTCCATCAGATCTTCTGCCATCTAAGAGTTATAACACAGGAAATGATTGAGATTAGAGCCCATGAAGTCTATCTGCATGTCAAACACACCGTCTGTTGGTGTCAAAGGCCAGCACATAACAATACCTGATGTCTGAATTTCAAATTCATTTCAATCAGCTAATACGTCAAGAAGCATGGGAAGAAACAAAACACAACCAGTGCAGCAGAAGGATAAGCTGAAGGAGCCAAAAAGGTTGACTGACCCCATTTTATTCTGGACCCATAAAATGTGCCAACTCACTCTTCTCATACCTACACCTGGCAGAGTTCTCACAGCAATATGCTTTAAAAACCTGATTATCCCCTTTGGGATAGGTGGAGATCACTGAAGCCCACTTCTTCGAGTTTTCCCTGCAGCTGGGCCTACTTCTGACCATCTCCAGCTGCTGTGTGGGACAGCTTTGCCTGTGGGCTATGGTGGGCTCCTTCCCTGGGTGCAGTGGCTGTGGGAGATGGGATGGGAGGTGCTGACAGTCAGCCCAGGTATCTGGGAGTTACAGAGCCAAATCCAGTGGGCAGTGCTGGTGGGAAGGGGTGATTCCCAGCACTGAGGTGGGACCCCAGSCTCAGCAGTGGCACTGGGGGATGGTCTCAGTAGGTTCCTCAAGGAAATGTCTCAGCTACAGACACAGCACTCAGCCACTGAAGGGAAAACATCTGCTAACTCGGCTCTGCATTTCTTTAATATTTCATATGATGTACTTCAAGTCACTCATTTTCTGTTTGTTTGGGGTTTTTTTTTCCACACTAGATTAAGAGCTGGACCATTTCCTGACCCAAGTGGAGCTTACCAGGTTAAATTTCATCCATGGCAAGATGTTACAGCATCTTGAATCAACAGAACAGTTTTGTGCTTACTGCTTGKTTCAGAGTTAAAGAGAAACCTCCAAGGTTAACACGTAACAGGAAGCAATTAATTAAAGTTTTGATAAGGTAATATTTCTCTCTGATTTCACTTCACAATAAATTTTACATCCTAAAGGAAGAACAAAACCTTGGAAAATGTGTGCCTAATGTAAGAGACTGGCAAGCAAGGTGGACTCCTCAGCACTGTCCCAAGAATTCTGGCAGCTTTAACACTGTTTATGGAGCTCAGGTCTTTATTCAGAAATGCTTAGTCATTGAAGTGCTTCCTTAAATTGATTTTTTATGATCAAATACTCCGTAAAAATTTGGATGCCTTCTCTTTAAAAATTCACTTCTGTTTGATAACACCCTCAGAACATTTGCAACATAAGTTTCATGTTTCTTTACCTTGAGAATTAAATCTTTTTACTGAAGAAGTGCAGCACATGTATCTTCTGGCACATTCAGTGTCAGCCCCTCRTGCAGACAAGATGCCAGACTGGACAGACGTGACAGCTGCTTTACTGAGGTCGTTTCTACAGTGCCAACAAACATGAAGGAATTCCTGCAAAGCCTTGGAGCCTGCAGTGGGCTCCACGAGTCTAAATGGTCTTGTTTTCCTTTTCAAATCAAAATTCTAGAGTCTAAATTAACTTCCCAAACTGAAAAATCCACAGATTTGTCTTTTTAGCCTAACGAGGATTATGACCTAGAACATGAAAATTTCGGCTTCTAGTTTCTCCAYCTCCCTACTTTCCCAAGGTTTTGCAGAACACAAAATGTCCCTTCTTCTTAACCAGTGAACAACAATAGAAGTATGAAGATGACAAGAAAATGTGATAGATGACAGCTCCTGCAATAGCAGCTGAAAGCTGAGGCCCCCAGCACAATCTAGTGAGCGCACAACATTACTATAGTTACGGATGAGTCCAAGGGATGGATTCATGTATGCAGCACTGATTGTGCATCTKAACACATTGGTAACTGGCATTTAACTTCTGGAATAACAGCTTAAATCCGGCCATTAAATTCATTTTAATTAAATGTTTGTGAATGCTTTTTGCTATTACACACCACAGAGAYGCTGCTGATGACTGCTCCATTACTCTCCACACAGCATTATTCCCTGTAGCAAGCCCCTTGCTGCTTTGCCCTGCTTTGGGGAGGGTGTCAGCATTAGTCTTTATGCACAGGGCCTGATTTTTCTGCTGCTGCAGGAAGACATCTCATTGCTCAGGCTGTCACTGCTCATCCCTCAGCGCGGCAGGGGATCGGTGCCGTGTGCTGGGGATGGAGCAGGGCTCGCTGTGCTCGCTGCTGTGCTCACTGCTGTGCTCACTGCTGTGCTCCTCAGGGCTCCTCTGCTGCTGCCCTTCCCCTGAGGCTGTTTCTTGCTTTCTCACAGGCTTGAACAGAGCTCCTGGGTGTTTACAGACACTTAAAGGATAGAACTGATTCCCAGAGGGTTTGGTTTTGCTTCCGTACCTGTTGTGTTCCCAGACAAGCCCGGACGTGCACGCAGGAATCCACAGGGGTCCCTGCAGTCACTCACCTTTCATCTCCCCACCTCCCCCAGAACCTTCCACAGCACTGAGYACCACAGCCAGCCAAGCAAGGTGGCTTTAGAGGCTGTTGTCACAGCACCTGCCCAGTGACAGGGAAGGAACTGCCATTATCACCAAGGTTATCACCATGTCCACCCCGCTCCTGCACGCAACCACACTGTGACCGTGTTCACAGGGGTTTTCAGGTGAGGGAAGAGAGGAGAATGCTGACTCCATGTTCAGAAGGCTTCATTTATTATTTTATGATATAAATTACATTRAAACTATACTAAAAAGAACAGAAGAAAAAGTTTCATCTCAGAAGGCTTGCTAAGCAAAGAATAGAAAGGAATGAATAATAAAGGTTTGTGTCTCSGMCAGAGAGTTTAAGCTAATTGGGCTGCGATTGGCCATTAATTATAAACATCTAAGATGGGCCAATCACAGATGCACCTGTTGYATTCCACAGCAGCAGATAACCATTGKTTACATTTTGTTTTTGAAGCCTCCCAGCCTCTCAGGAAGAAAAATTTTAAGAAAGGATTTTTAATAAAAAGATGTCTGCGACACCGCACCATCCAAGGAGCCGCACCAAGTGACAATCACACCCCRTCATCAGTCCTGCTGGGAGCTGCCCAAAGCTCACCATGCTTYCAGTAAAACCTTCCATCTGCACTCTAGAATTTGCATTCAGTTAAGGCCCATTTGTTTCTCTCCCTTAAGCATGAAAAACTTAGGTTTAAATGGTTATGAAGGAGAACTTTCTAATATTTCCCTGCCTCAGTCACCTCTGGTGCTATATAACTGTGCAGATATAGTAGTAGTTAATCTTTTTGCCTGTATCACAGAAGAAAGAGGTTTAAGAAAATATTTTTTTAATCTACAGTGTGATTGGTGTTAGGTGGGTGGAAGGTTAAAATACCAGCAAGAATACACAGGGAGACAGAACACTGGGGAGTGAGCAAATCCCAGCTTCTTTGCTGGAACTGGTTAAAGATGATTTTGGAAGGGGTGTCACAGCATGACTTGGTTAAGCTTTCTGTAAACTTGACAAATAAAACTCTGTCAGAATAAATTGAGAAATACTGTTTTCACATGCTTAAAGCACTAATCTCTGGAACAGAGGGACTATTAGCAGGACAGTCATTTGTCTGCAGCTGCCAGAAGAGCCAGGAAGTGGGAGAAATGGYATTCTATGCTGCAAATGGATGGATGGACTTTGCTTGGGTTAGTGGGGGAATGGAAGGAAGATCAACTCTGCAGAATTAAGAAATGACAGCAACAGCCATCATAACTTGCTGCAGAAAGCACAGGAGCCTACAGCTCACAGGAGCTCCRAATTCCCACTGCATTAATGTTCACAGGCAGAATGTAATTGGAAAGTTAATTCTCTTGTTTAAAGAACCCCTAAATTTTATCACAAAAAGAGATTTGAATTGAAGAAAACTCCAAGCACATCACTGACTAGCACTCTGAGGAGGGCTGTCCAGAGTCATGAGTTGGTGCCTGTTTTCAAGATCTCAGTCTTTCAGTCAGGACTGGGGAARCTCTGGGAATGTGAGCCAGCCCACTGAGGTCTGTGGGCACTGTTGTAAGTGCMTTTAGAATGTCCTTCAACAGGCTCAATCCAGCAGCAGACTGCTGGGAAGGCAAATGGAATGACAAGGAACTGTTCCCATTGGAGAATTGGGAATAAAACCCCCAGTGTATTCCAACAGAGCCTTTATTTCACTGCATACCTCGACTTCCTGCCTGTGATACCTCAGGTTTCAGCTTTTGTATTTTTCAGATTCTGTGCTGCTTTAGYGGGTGGGTCTGGGTTCATATCAGGGCATGGTAAACTCTCTTCACAGAATAGGGAGACAAAACAATTCCTGCTCCAGCTGGGCACCAAGGACAAATGATCCCAATCTCAGCCCCAGAGCACAAACACCGTGGGCTGGAGAGAGAAAAACAAGCAGGGTGGGACTGCAGGGGCTAAAGCTGGAACGGGACAATGAACTGCAAGGTGCAAATGGAGCAGAACTGATCCCAGTGGCAGACCTCGTGCCTGCTCGTGCATTTTGTGCCCATTTTGGTTCATCTTGGGTGCAGCCCTGGCTGGGCTCTTGTGCTGCCCAAGGTGSATCCATGGAGGCCTTTTAATAAATCCCTGCTTTATTCTTTAGCTCTGTCTGGTCTCTGTTCTAGGTCAGCCTTCTCAAGGCATCACCTGGGGCAGTCCACTGGAAGCCTTACACAGTGCTCAGGGCAGGATTGTTGTCAGGACAGCAATCAACTGAATCAGAAGGTCCTAAATTGAGGAGCAGTTCAGACACGTTCAAGGAGAAATAAAAGGATTTCAGACAAGCATTTCAAAACTGACTCCTGAGATGCTATTTCAAGAAAAGAGACGTATCACTTCATTTTCCAGACCACTTATCCCACAGCTCCCACTGTGATGAGCAAGAATTTCTGGAAGCTCAGCAGTTTGGAAGAGCAGGATGCCTCATTTGGGAGCAGACGAGCAGTGGCAGCAGGGATGTGGTGGCTCAGCAGGAGCCCTGCAGCCCTGGGGAGGTGGCAGAACTCTCACCTGCTCCCATTCAGTGGCCACTCCTGTCCAGCTGCTGCACCTGGCACCTCCCAAGGCTCCCTGCACAGCAGAATCCCTGAATCCAGCTGTGCTATCCTGCACAGAGCAGGCTGCAGGASTTGCCCATCTATTGGTCCCAGGCAGGCCGTGCTCCCAGCCCTGGGAGTCTCTCCAGCCCTGCAGGAGGAACATGGCACAGGGTTTGCTGCTGCTGCCTGCAGGCTGCAGGGGTTTATCCCCACGGGGGRATTCAGCACCAAAACCTGGGAAGGCATCGGCCTCAACATTCCACCTTAAAGAGAAATATTTCCCATGAGTCAATGGAAAAGAATGAGCTGCTATGGATTGGGTGCATTGCTTCCTCCCAAAAATGCTGATGCTGAATTTACATGCCCACCCAAAAAACCCCAAACACAGGCATTTTAGCTGATTCAGTTCCACATCCAGTGGGATGAAGAACCTGACGTTCATCTTCTGGAAATGAAGGAAATAYTTTTTGGAAAGCTGAAAGAACATGGGAGATAGACTGAGGCTTTACCAGCCTTTAGAGCACCGGTGACTTATGAAAGAGAATTTTTTGATTTCAGACTTTCAGAGTAGAAAGCCTGAAGGGCTGACTTTAATTAATTTACAATTTCTTGCGATAATCTAATTTAGATGTCAAACAAAGTTCTGGGTTATTACTTTTTGGAGAAATGACAATGTAATTGTTATGGTTTTCTGCTATAATTACTCTGATGGAATTAACAAAGGATATTTTTAATAAGATTTCCTTATCTGAGAGATAATTCTTGAACATAATATAAACAGAATTCAGCCTTCATTCAGGGCTGTAATATTTTCTGTAGATGTAKTCACAGTAACATCAGAATTTAGCTAAAGGGAAACCTGTTTTCTGTGTTGATTTTCCATCTCACTATAGTCATATATATCAACAGTAGAAAGTGGACAAGAAAACTCTTGCACWAATAACAGGTTTGCTATTTTCATTTAGAAATTAATATATTGGGAAAAAGACCATCACTCTTGTTTGGAATATGCCAACATATTGCCCTGTACTTCAGTGAAGATTACAAGGTACATCTGCACTGGTCCTGCTGTCTGTCAAGGCATTTAATCATTTTTCTGTCTTTAAACAGAGTGTGCTAGCCACTGTTTTCACACTGAACATCAAATATTAACTGGGACAAATATACTTTGTAGACATGATTACACCTGGAAGCAGGGACTGCAGCATTTACAGTATATATTTTGTAGGAAAATCACAATGCTTTATCATAGTCAAGAGTCTCCAGTCATGTTTTCAACTTGGAAATCAGAAGGGCATCATGAAGTTGAAATTTGAAAGTCTCAATTCAAAGTTTCAGATTTCAGCATTGCTATTTTCCCCTTTTTTTGTGGGGCAGCCAGCATTTTTATGACCAGATTTGCACAGAAGTCACTGGCTGAGCATGCATGTGTGTACATTCCCTTCCACACAGTCATGTTTGCTGTGAAGCAATGAGGTTTCTCATGGCATTTGAAAACTCTCTCCATATTTGTATGAAACTGGATGGATAATCTCTCCATTTCAGCTTTTCACCTCTGTGGCTGGGGACTGTCCTCTGCACAAAGTCCTGGTTAGGGCTGTGTCAGATCTACAATGCACAGCAGTATTTTCACAGACCTAAATCATGGGAGTTCCCACAAGGCAGTGACCTCTGTTTATAGAGCTAAAGTTTATGAGCTATATATTTTATTATATGACTGTCTGAAAACCATATTGTATTAAGTACTCTGCATTGTCATGAATCACCGTGGGACTGGCTGAGAAAATGTGCAAGGGTCTCTCCTGCAGGGTCAAGGGTACATTCCTCTGTGACCCTTCCCTTCAACGTGAGGCAAGCAGGGAAAATACCAAAGGCTCTTTTTCCACTGATGGGAGTGGAAATGGCTCAGAGTTTATTAAACAGCAGATAATTCCACTATCAATCTAGCATCTTAAAGTGGGAAACCACCAGCAGAGAATAGACAAGCATGAGCCAACATTAAAATGTGGATACACACACACATACACACAGAACCTGCTATTTGAAGCAAGCAGCTCTAATAAAGCTCTTTTTCTTTCTTTTTTAATTTTTTTTTTATTTTTTTAAACATATTCCTTCTGTTGCCTGAATGACTGTGGTCTTTTTTACCTTAACTATTGTGCCTGGTGAATTAAGGCAATGTAAATTATTCAGGTATGTCTTGTGAATATTTAATGAAGAACCTCCRTAGCAAAAGCAAAAAAACCTGAACATGGAATTGTGTCCATCTGCAAAGGCCTTCCCTAATTCTGTTCAAATACAGAATATTATTAAAAAATTAAAACATTAAGAATTATTTATTAAAAAATTTAAAAAAATATTAGAGAGTCATAAAAATAACATTTCAATACAGGTCTRTACATTTCTGAATCCTAAGAATTGCATGAGCTCAGCATTGTTTTTACTGTCAGATTTTAATGATGAGAATTCTGATACAGAATGCTGGAGAAAGCCTAGAAATTGTGTATGACAATAGTTAATTTCTGAAGGTGAAGAACAAAATCTCCTCCCTTTCAAGGATCTCAGTTTTTCATTTTAACAAGACAGATATTGTAGTATCTAATTTCATAAACAAAAATATTATCCACTTTCATCTACTGTAAGCGTCTAGAATAACTARAGGAGCTGTGTTTTTATATATTTTATACACTTCATGTGAGTTAAAAGTGTGTTTCAGTGAAGAGATAATTGATATTGTGCTTTTAGAGCGAACCAGTGAATAGAAATGCTTTGCAGATAAAAGACATTGAAAGCTGTAATACACACACCTTAGATAGCCTACCCTAATTCATCRGGCACTTACTCACAATGGCAGGACATACAGGCTTGAATCTTATAAGAAACTACAATTTTTTCTTGAAATTTGTGAAAGAAAAGATTTGTTTGGAAATGTAARTGTTCACAGTGAGGCTTCCAGAAATGGCCAACCCTTTTGTTTTGAACTGCAATTAAGGCAGTGATTAATAGAAATTCCCTGTATTTTCTTAAAAAAAAAACTCCAAAGAGAATCAACTCCTGCAGCATCAGTCTGACCTGACATTTGTTCTCAGATTCTTCAAAGTCAGCTGAATGGTGTGGGCTTTTTGTTTGGGTTTCTTTKAGTGGATTTGTTGTTGTTGTTGCTGTTGTTGTGGGATTTTTGTTTGGTTTTTGTTTGTTTTTATTTTTGTTTTGGTCTGTTTAGTTGGTTTTTGTTTGTTTTTTTGTGGTTTTCCTTTTTTGTTTCGTTTTTTAATGGGGCCATAAGTTTCAAGGCATGTCCTTATATTAGGCACCCTAATAGGATGGGTTAGTCCTCAAAAAGCCTTAGTGTAGTGAAGACTAAAGAAGCAACATCTAAATGTTTTTTTAAAAAATAAATCTAACATTCACATGCTCAAATATAACTTTATGCTTCTAGCTGTAAAATATGAGTGCTAGGACTTGGGATTTTCTTCTCCCAGGTGAGTGGCCTAGTTGCCAGGCTATAAAAAGTCATTTACTCCTTCAGTCTGGCCCAATTCATATTTAATTATGTCAGGCAAAGTGGAACAGCTTGAGTGGGAGGACTTGAGGGTCCCCACACAGCCAAGGGTAGCCCAAACTTACAAATKCATGTGGCACAACAGAAGCAGAAGTGAATCCAGGTCTTCTGCGTCCTAAGCAAATGTCCTAAATTGCTGCCTAGCAGGGAAAAACCAGTATTACCTCTACTGTCAGCTCTGTTTGGTGCTGAGACCAAACCACTACAGATTTGCTGTGAGGCTCAAGATCCTTTGGGGAAAGGAGGACAGACTCTGAGGCTGTGAAGCCTGGCAAGGATTAAATGCAAGAGAAGTGCTGACCTACCCCCAAAGCTGTCAGAACAGAGCACAGCTGTGAGTGCTGAGAGGCAGCTTCAGCACCCAGGCTGAGGATTCCTCATCTTGGATTCCAGCAGCTCATGGCAGCCAAGGAACCAAAGCCCCTCTCTGACCTAAGCCCTGATCCRGGGCCAGATTTTGGCTTGACAGTCAGAAGTGACAGGAAGAGGAAGAGAAAATGAATCATTTGCCTGCACATGTTGTCTTCTAGCTGCCATTCAGTGTTTCATGGCAGGTGTTTGATATGCAGGAGGTTACAAAGGGAACTGCTTTGTGTTTTCTTTGTGTCTAAAAAGGGCACTATTTGAACATTTGGGTTTGCCTCCCTCAATTCAAAATACACACTTCCTGGACTGAAAAGGCACATCTTCCCACTGATAAAAGGGAAAGATCTCCAGTTCCCACCMCCAATTCACAAATTCAGTTTGCAATTCCTAGTAGAAGCAAAGCTCTGTTTATGCTGTTATTTTATTTCATACTGCACCTGAAAGCTTTAGGCAACCAAGGGCTAAGGTGAATTAACTCAGTGTTCTCTGTTCAGAGGAAATGAAATGTGGATGTTAGGGATTAGATATTTAGCTGACAGGACTGTGTGTMTGAACAACCCCTAATTTTAGACAAAACCCTAATGTTGAAAGAGCACAATTTAACCCAAAGCAGATTCTGGGTCCTGAGCTCACAGTGCCCATGGATCAGGCAGGCAAGGCAGCATGGGGAGAAGGTGGGAGGACTGTGCCTGCTCCAGGCCACAATCCCTGCAGAGATGCCCAGATGGAGAGGGTTTGGGACACTGAGAAGAGAGGAGAGGAGAGGAGAGGAGAGGAGAGGAGAGGAGA
>JACDOX010000163.1:490710-545115 GCA_014549065.1 Cardinalis cardinalis | reverse complement strand
AGAGAAGAGAAGAGAAGAGAAGAGAAGAGAAGAGAAGAGAAGAGAAGAGAAGAGAAGAGAAGAGAAGAGAAGAGAAGAGAAGAGAAGAGAAGAGAGAAAGGAGAAGGGAAAAGAGATAGCATGTACTTCATCATTATGGAAACTGCAATGCATCTAAATGTTTTTAACCATTTTTTTGAGAAAAGAGACACTTCAAATGTTTGCATATTTGAAAATCTGCTACTGACCCGAGACAATAAATACTTTCATMCAAGTTTTGCTATTTCTAAGACTACTGTCACTACAATTCATGAATGTCATGTAGTAACTCTGAAACTGTTCTGTGAACTCTGTGGATGTTGAGTCAAAATTTCAAATATTTAGCCCACAAAGATGGACAGGCATTTTAAATGGGCTTGATGTTCACATAAGAACCTGCTTGAAATAGTCTGAATTTCAGAACAGCTCATCACGAGCAGCTGCTACAACCATCAGCATCTTACTCTTGTTCAGATCTTGCCCAGTATCATCCCTAGTTTTGTTCTAAATGCAGGCTTGAGCTGCAGCTGAAGCCAAAGCACACTGTCTGTCTCAGGACACCTCTGAAAATGCACAGCTCTGCCTAACAAAATGCCCAGGCAGCCTGCAACAACTCTATTCTAAGTGCTATAAAAGGCAGGCAGAGACTTATAAAACCTTCCCTTGTAATTAGAAACTTTGTGGATCTCTAGACTTTTATATAATAATTTAGTAAAGAACTGAACCCCAGAGATTTTTCTATGAGGCTCCTCAGACCTGCATGTATTAAAGCAGTAAATATTTCATTTTCTTTATAAATGTTAACAGGAGTAAAACGGAGCAAGATGCAACAAGACTGGGCTCTGTAGCACTTGGCTGGGGACACAGAGTGTTCTGTCATGTTTGGGGAAGTCAGGGCAGTCGCTGGAGCAGCAGAGCCAGCAGAGATGCTGAGTGTCGCAGACATCTTTTATTAAAAATCCTTTCCTTAGGATTTTTCCTCCTGAGAAGCTGAGAGGCCTCAGGAACAAAATGKAACCAATGGTTATCTGCTGCTGTGGAATGCAACAGGTGCATCTGGGATTGGTCCCATGTGGATGTTTGTAATTAATGGCCAATCACAGTCAGCTGGCTCAGACAGAGAGTCTGAGACAGCTGCCTTTATTATCAATCTTTCCTTTCTATTCTTAGCTTAGCTAGCCTTCTGATGAAATCCTTTCTTCTATTCTTTTAGTATAGTTTTACTATAATATATGTAATAAAATAAGAAATCAAGCCTTCTGAAACATGGAGTCAGATCCTCRTCTCTTCCCTCATCCAAGAACCCCTGTGAGCACGGTCACAGCTGAGTGCTGCAGGATCTGTGTCCCACAGGAAATCCCAGCACGCTGTGTCCCACTGCATGCTGTGACCTCCTCCCACTGCCCCACTGCATCCCTGGCTGCTCCTCCCTCGCCCAGGCCAGCTGCCCTTGCTCCACTTCCCCCTGCCAAGGGGAGCTCTGGGAATGCTGGCTGGGAGGAGGGAGCCCAGCAGGGCTGGGAACAGCTTCCCTGGCCAGGCAGCTAGAAAGGCAACTTCAGAGTATGAATGAGCGCCTGGGAATGCCTCAAAACCAATCTTCCCTCCCTTTCTAACAGCAGGGATCTCGGGGGGTTGCAGTTTACTGCAGCCCTGAGATATGTGRACAGTCTCTGTTTCGGCCCACGCGTCCGAAGAACGAGCCAGAGCTCTTCAGTTTTCGTTCTTAAAGTTGTTTATTGTATGTTATCTGTAAAATTTTTCTCCTGTCCAGCCGAGATCTGTCCAGCAGGACAGTTCCAGGCACTCTGCCTGCCCCCAGGGCWGTGTTATCTCTTTATACTACAAACTACATATAACATGTTTACAATTACTTTCCAATACCCATCACCTGTGTTAGACAGTGAGCTTCTACTCTAAMCCARTCTGTGAGTGCCACCATCACAGCAGAAGATGGAGRCCAAGAAGAAGAAGAAGAAAAGGCTGGACACACTCAGATCCCTCCATCTTGTCCCCAAACCCCCCATTCTAAAAACCCCAAAATCTACTTTTTCACCCAGTGATAATTTTATTATTACATTACTTAAACTTCTGTGGCTTTCAGGTTTTCATACAAAGCTGGTAATTTGCTCCAGGGGTCATAATCAAACCCAAGGTGTWCYGGGCTGTGTGCCAGGGTCTCTGACCCCCTGGCAGGGGTCCTGGCAGCTCTGGACACYCAGAGGGATGTGCTGAGTTCCGACACAGGGACATTTTACCCATCTTTTCCATAAATGCTCTGGGAAGGAGCTTATCCTGGCATCATATCACTAGCATGATATCACTCCAGAATAATTCTATCAGATTTATTACATCTAAGTGCTTCAGTAAATATTTAAAGAATCTGATTGCAGCATATACAGTTCTAAGAGATTAAAGAGAAATGTTACCTTACATTAGCATATAATATTATTTATCTAAGATAATTAAATCAACTCAGTTAATCACTAAATCAACTAAATTTTCATTACCATGACACGCTTAAGGAGTACAGGTGATGTGTGCTTAGAAATGTTAAAGTAATAATAATAACAATGGTTGGTTGGTGAAGCTAAATTAAAGTGACGTTAAAGTATCTTCACCATTAATCTTAGACAAAAGTCAAGTTTGCACTGCTGTAGAGGAAAGTACTCATTCAGTTGTGAAAAGTATAGTTTAGACTTATTTACCAATCTCCCCTCTATAAATACTAAATAAATATCACAGTGCCCTTAACCACTTCCCAGGCRGGAAAGCAATGCCCTGCAGCACACACCTTCCAAAGCAAGCAGTGCTTTAGATGAGGCCTAATCTCCTGACCTTTTGTTTGATACTTCACAGAGAACCCTTCATTGGAGTGCTTACAGCTATCCAGTCGTTCCCTACTGGCATGCTTAGCATACTCCAAGGTGATTATTCAATATAAAGGTGGCTGGTCAGAATCATTTCACTGCCAAAAAATTGAAAGTAAAGGCATAATAGCAGAACAACAGCCAGAGAGGAATGRTCAGAGGAATTAAGTTTGAGAACAGATGAATTACTGCCATTAGCAGCAGGAAAACCAGCTTTTTTTTTCTCGTGAAACAGTGCCACTGTATGGCTCCACTTCCCATTCCACTTGCTCTCTGCACCTCTGTGTATCAGACAGCACCTGGATGCTGCTGTGCTTGCACAGACACTCCTTCCTCAGGAGGACACTGGCAATTGTCACTGCACACAACAACAGCAATACACTCAAGGACTCAAGGAGGCAGAGCTTTTTTTCCAGGGAAAAGCTGAACTTCTACAATTTTACTGTTTTTTTCAAGATGTAACTTCTGATTAAAGCTTCCTTCAATCAGAGACATTCACTGGCAATACTATTGTTCCTCACCAACATCTCTGTGGYGACTGATTACAAAGGGAGCTGGTTCTCAGCAGAAAAATATTACAAACTCTAGAGCCCCAAATGGGAAATAATCCAGTTTTGATTGCTGACCACAAAAAAAAAAAAAAAAAAAAAAAAAAAAAAAAAAAAAGGGGGGGGAAGAATTAAAATTAAACTCAGAATATTTTTTATGGTTACTCATAAAATTAATAATAGCTTTTCAGGACTTGAATGCTCTGTGCATTTTTTTTTCTCTTAACATATCCATAAAACCTGTGGTTGTCTGTATTCTTCCTGTTATAGTCCTGAGGAACAGAAATAAGGTAATTCCATCAAAAGCAATGGAAAAWATTCTACAGTGGGACCAACAATTTACTTAAAATCATGATTAACTCTTGTAATCTACTGGCCACTACATGTTAGGAACCTTCCTTCCCTTGTGCTGACCCACTGGGATTTTTAATGTCTTGCAGTCGTCAGCCTGAGAACCATCCTCATCCAGGCATATGCAAAAGCCTCGTATTTTTAGCCTGGATGTGTTGATCCAGGTGGCATCCCCTAAATTTCCATTTCCTGGGAGTCCATCCAAGAGGAGATGGAATCATCTCGGCCAACTGCACTGCAGGGAATGGGCCTCGAGTGACAAACCAGGGCCGAGCATCAGCGCCCAGCAAGGAGAGTGGAGCTCCTGGGAGGGCAGAATGCCAGAGGGAGGAGGGAGGGAGGAGCTGGGAGAGCTGGAGCTGCCAGAGGGGATCTGGGGAGCAGAACCTCTGTGCTTGCTCTGCTTGGCTCCGTGGTCAGTGCTCTCAGCTGCAAGGCAGAGCCTCACCCCAGTTATTTTGACAAGAGTGAATTCTCTGATCAGATGAACTGGGGGACAGCTMCATTTCAAATCCTTACAGTTTAGGTTTACCTTTCATGGCTCATCCTTGCCAGCACTTTCTGTACTTTCTGTTCTACTATACAATTTACAATTTATATTCCTTTATTTTTAATCACCTTTACTGTGTAATTTTCTTAGGTACTTATCTACCATTTCATCTCCCTGCTTTGCCTAATTACCTGTCCCTTTCCTTCAGATGGTTCTTTTATTCCCTTCTTACTTTTCAGAATCATTAGCATTGCATTATTATTCTTAACAGCAGTACATTTATGTTTATTATGCAGTGTTTGCAAATAAATAGAGAACTGAATTTCTGGCTATATTTACCTAAAGCTAAAAGGAGAAAATGCAATGTRTGTTGAATTCTCATTTCATTTACTTGCTTATTTTAGAAGGAATAATTTTTAAAGACTTTTAAGACCTCTGCTTTACAATCAGTACTTTTTATAGCTTTGGTGCTGCAAGGAATGTTGGAAATTTTTATCAAATCATATCATTTTAATACACAAAAAAGTACTGATATTGAATCCAGTTTTCTTCTTCCTTGGATACTGCTCTTTTCCTTAAGGAAATTCTTGTAACTACATCAGATAACTGAAATGATCCTGAGTCAATGGTGACATTCTGCCCTGTGATGCACTTCTTGCTCACCCATATTTGACTCTATCAACCTCATAAAAGGATAAACGTACACACCTGGTGTTTTACTGCTGTAACCTGTTGGACTGTAAGTTTTTTCCCCTGACTGTGTGGTTACCTTGCCATGGAGTAAGAAGACTAAAGGGATGCCAGGCCCTTCTCCCATTCAGGTGAAGGGCAAACACTCCTGCAAGATTACAGTGGCAGCAAAGCTAAATTCACCCAAGCTCCCCAGCCAGGCAAGCTGGTGGCTGTGCACTAGCCACTTTCAAGTCCAAAGGCTGTTAAATGCATAAAGATCAGGCCAGACATCCCTACCTGATCAAGGCCCAGCATGTCTGCTGATCACAGAGCCACAGATTCATCTGCTCTTCTTTTGCAGAAGCAGGAGGAAGGTGGAAGCTGTTGGAGAACACCATTGCTTTGTTTGAGCTCATTTTGCTTAAAATTAGCTCGGCAATTATGGTTTTGTATAAGCTAGTCTTGCTTCCTGACAGCCTGAGCACTGCCTGCCATACCCACAGCAGGCTCTCAGCCAGACTACATTAAAAAAATTGACACTTCACTTTCATCAAAGGCTGAGAGAAACTTCGCCTTTGAAGAAAGAAGAAGACATTCTCTCTTCCTCCGGGTTAGGCAGCAGTGCTTTTAATTAATCCAGGGAAACAGGGAACTTCTTCCACCAGGGAAGGTCCCAGTTGCCCAATTCCTAGGGAAGCACTCAGTTCACRACTGTTTCTCTTTCTCTGCTGCTCTCTATTTAAAGCCCTGAGCTGTGCCTCGTGCCCTGGGCTGCTCTCAGCCCCTGGACTGCCACTCCTCATCCTAACACGGGGCTGTGGATAGCCCAAGTCTCTAGATCATTTCTATTGCTCCTGCTCATGGGAAAGAACACTTGTTAAACACTAAAAACTAGACGGGAAGTGACCCCAACATCTCAGTGTTAATCCAAAGGTGATCTGATTTGCGACATGCATTCTTTTCCCTCTGTCAGCAGCAGAAAAAACTATCTAGCATTAATGGGAACTCTGTGCCTTGCCCATTAAGGGCTGGCTGAGGCTCCCAGGACCAGCTGTGCTGTGAGATGTGTGGTTTCATGAGGACAGGGAGCTGCTGCATGGCCCTGCTCACACAAGAACRCAAGGCCAGGCTGCAGCTGAGTTCACAGAGCCTGTGTGACTCTGGCTGCCAACCAGCAGGAGCTGTGAGCTCAGGGGATCCCATGGCACTGGACAGAGGCTGAAACAATAGAGTGGCAATTATTGCTTGCTCTTCTTCTAAGAGGTATCACCGAGCTCTTATTTTGATCTTGTTTTATTCTTTATCCCAGAGACATTACCAGTCGGTGAACACATTAAATGATATACAAAGCAAAGCACTTATATCAATCTTTCCCTAAGAAGCTCCAGTTGTGTTTTATTAACAGAAACATTTCAGTTTCATAAATACTTAATGAAGTGACTGCCTATAGCAGGGAGACACTCCTGAGCTAATTGTTGCTGTGGTCAAACCACCAAGCTGCTTAGTATTTGCTTGCAGTGTCACATTACAATGAACACAGCTGACAAACAGGTTATTAAAGTATTGGAAGCATCTCCTCAAAAACTGGGATTGCTTAGTTAGCACAAGTCATTGGAATGATGTGGACCAAGAGCCTGGTGCAATCCTGCAGCCAAGGTGATCAATGCACCTGTACAGTAAAACCAGAGAGCTCAGATTCTGGGCAAGCTGTCAGTGACAATCTGTTGGTACCCCTTTATTCTCACCAGAGGAGCACAAGCCTGAAGTTATCCTGCTGGATATACTGGTGCAGCAGCCAGCTACCAACCAGCAGGGGCAAGAGAAAGAAATCCAGAAGGACAGAGGTGATCCCAGGAGAGGTCTGGCAGCATCCAAAGGCACGCTGAGGAGCTCTWCAGCACTGCCAATGGGAATGGGACAGAGCAGCCACTCCTCCATAAGGAATCAGGGGGATGCCTTAGGATTTTTGCTTTTATGTTTTTCATATATTTGTAATCCTGCAGTTCTTTAGTGTATAACTCTAAACCCCACACACAGTGTGAGCTGCTGCTTTCCCATTTTGGGCAGACACAACAATTCCTCTCTAGGCCTGGCAATCAAGGACACCTCACTGCCTCAGGCCTGAGAGATGGAAACAAAAGTGAGTAGGGGGAGCAAACTTGGGGTACATGGCTTCATTACCTGAAGCTGGAATTGGCAGATGAACCCCCAATATGCAAATGGACCAAACTTATAAAAGTGTGAAAACCCATGACCCATGGTCCATTTTGGGTGTAGCCCCTGGGCGGCTTTGTCTGCCCTAAATGTACCTGAAGGCCCTTCATTAAATATATCCACTTTTTATTCTCTTAATTTTGTCTGGCCTCTGTTTAAGTAAGCCCCAAAAAAGGCATCAAGGGTAGTGCTGAGTGCCCATCTCTTCTGAAACCAGGCAACACAGAAAGGATACTGCATGATTAAAGTAGATGCAGAGGCTGTACATGTGAGATACAGAAGAAGGGAAATGGTAAACCAGCATCTAGACAAACCTAAAACATCAAGGTTTGAAGCCTTACAGTCAAACTAGTTTGGACAGCCAGCAAGGGGTTTCTCTCACTGATGATAAAGTAAATTTATTGTATGCCAACTTTGTAGGATGGTGAGCCACACTGACACAATGAAATTTATAGAATTTTCTCCAAGACTCTTTATATCACATATGCATTCTCATACCTAACAGAAGGGCATYAACACATGAAATGAAGGTAGAATGTTTTCTTCCTTTTATCCTTATTATTATTAGTGAACTGGCTACACTGTTTATTTTGGCTTGCCCATGGGACAAAGCCTGACTGGGGATCTGAGAGGACAAAGGTGTGCAGCAGAAGCACACCAGAAAGCCTGGGTATGATAGAGTAGTCCCAAAATGACCTCCCCACTTGCTGCAGTGGCATCTCCACGTTCACTCARAAGGCAGCACAAGAGAATTCTCATTCACACTGGGGTTTGCAGACCAGCCACACTGAAACCCCTGTGCATGAAGCTCAGGGGAGAAAAAAGTAGCAAATAGTACTTGAGTAGTACTGGAGGCTGGAGTTTCCAAAAATAATCATCTGCTGGTCCCACTGTGGGATGGGTGAACTCCAGATGCCGGAATCACCATATAGGGCCTGAGGTATGCCTGGATTAGACTGGCTGGATATGACTGACTACAGATTTTTTGCTATTTCTATCATGACTTCTCCCTGCTACACTACACAGTGAGTCAGATTTGATGGTTAGAACAAGTGTGAGTCATACCAAGAAACACTCCCCAAACCTGTACAAGTTAATTTCTTTATTTTCCTTTCCAGAGACTCTTGCTGATCATCCACTGCTGTTAAGAGGTATGTAATTCAGCAGTCTGATAGGATTCAAATATTGAACCAAGAAAATATAAGCTGAACCAAGCACTGGAAAAAACAGATCTCACTGAAATGTGATTTAGAAGTATGTTTCAGAGGGAAAAAAGCCATGTCAGGTCAAAGTCTGTTGAGCTGTGAGTCTGCAGCTGGCATTCTCAAAGGGTCGCCTACAACAGGCAATCTGTGAGAGTGCTGGATTTCATTTCCAGATGTAACAGGGATTAAAACAAGGAAAGACATCAGAAAATATAAAGTGGCATTGGAAGACTCTTCTGAAAGGAAAACACACATGGTTGATTGAAGGAAAATTTAGTTGGTGATTATGTCAGCATGTTGACTGCAGATAGATATTTAAACTGATAAAAATGCAAGTGAGAAAATAATAAGTTTTGCTTTCACGTTGTTCCTYTCCCTTATGCATCACATCACTATCTCACTTGATAAGCTCCTTTCAGAAGTTTTCAAACACAGCTCAGGACTTGCTGTGGAGTTACCCATGGAAGAGCACTGCTCCATGCAGGGGCACCAAGCCACACAGGACTGGTTTGTACTGGGAAACTTCCAGAGAGCACCCTGGCTTCTCACCCACTCCTGTACAGCACATCCCAGCAGGCACCCAGCCCAGTGCTGGGGAAATCCTGCTGTGAGGTCAGTGGCTGCAAGGACAGCAGCTGATTTGGGGCTTTCCTTGAGTTTGGTACTGTTGAAAAGGAGATTTATGCTCTGTTGTGGGGAAGCTGGCTAGGAAGCATGTAAACAAACAGGCCACATCCCAGCCCCAATGGAACGTGCTCCAAGCACTGAGGCGGTTGCCAATGTCACTGTGAGGCCAAAGCCAATTATCTTTGAAAGGTCAAAGTCATYAGGAGATTTTTCTCAGGACTGGAAAAGCAAAGCTTTCTTCTATGTTCCTTCTAAGGAGGAGGATCCAGGGATCTACAGGCCACCTTCATCCCTGGGAARGAGCAAATCCAGGGAAGAGTCACAAAGGTGATTGAGGGACTGAAGTGTCTCTGCTGTGGAGAGGCTGAAAGAGTCAGGACTGCTCATCCTGGAGTCCCTCAGCAGGACTTTGTATGTATAAATACTTGGTGAAAGAGTATAAGRAAAATGAGCCAGATGATTCTCAGGGCCACCCAATGAAAGGACAAGGAGCAATTGACACAAACTGAATCGATGAAATCCTTTTAAACACAAGAAAAATCCCAAACACGTCTTTACCATGAGGGTGGTCAAACCCTGAAACAAGTTGTTCATTGAGGTCTCCATCATCAAAAGTACTGAAGACCCAAGCAGACCTTGTTCTGAACAATCTACTTTATAGAGTTGCTTCCAAACTCCAGGATTCTGTGTGATTCTGATTTTTGTTTAACCTGGGCACTTTAGCTCAGATTAGATTGTCCCGGACTTATTTTCCTAGAAGACTGTATGAAAATTTTAAAGTTCTTTTCAAATCTCTTATGATCTTCAAATCCGAAGACCTTAGATTTGAAAGGTCTGCATTGTGGACTATCAAACTGAAGATTATCTTTTTCCAAACCAGTWTTTTTTCCTCATGAACACACCTAATTGCAAGGAAGAAGTTAGATGTGGCCTGTGTGGTCTGTCCCTTCCCCAGCCTTGTTTACTGCTTTCTTTTCTAGACTTTTGTGATGCTGTGATTCTTGCCAACAAGCTCTGAGAACAAGTAATACAACWTAAAATCCCTGACTCCTAAAGGTTTTCAAGTGGTCTCTGTATATCACAAAATTCTACAATGACAGGTTGATAGGAAGGTTTTTTTTAAACACTCTTTACTATAATCCTCCAGATAGCACAGGGAGCCCTAGCTATAATATTTTCTTTGACTTAATGTAAAATTCATTAAATCCCATTACTTTAAATTACTGGGCTGTTGGAAATTGGCGTAACTCCGGTGAAAGCAGAGGAATTAGGCCAAGTGACTTCAGAAGATGATCCGACTATTAACCACAGTGCAGCGGAATTTCACGTTCCATCTGGGAATGCAGGTCTTTGGTGACAGCCACAAGCAATCTGATTAAAAGCCACTCTGACTTTACTCCAAAGCACAGAACTTTATTTCACAGACTTCTCAGGAACTTTAGGGTTTATAGGACTATCTGACAACCCAGTGATTTCAAGTCACTGAAAAATAAATCCCATGAGTCTCYCTTGGCCTTAAATAATATCAAGATTGGAATTATGGGCTACAGCACCTAACCTCATCACCACATCTTTCCACAAACTAACCAGGAAAGGGATTAGCTTCCWGATTAATTTACAGTTTTTAGTATTGCTATGCCTACACTACTACTAGGTTCAGCTTTTTCCTCTCAGTTCCAGACATCAGCCATCTGATCCTGCTTTTTTGTTTTTATGGAACTGGTTCTACACCCTGCCTGTGATACTACCCCACAGCACATACCCGGAGAACAATTATTTTGCCAAAGTAAACCAGCTAAGTCTGCTTAGTCTCCACTTAAGGGACAGGCTTTCCACCCCCTAGTGTCATTGTAGCTTTTTCCTGTACCTGTGAATGAATCCCTTCTGAACACAAACACCTGAAATCATTCTTTAAGATGAAGTTAACAGAGAATCTATGGCTATGCACAGTCTCTAGCAGAATAATATTTTAGGTTCACACTTATCTTGCTTACAGTSATAGGCACCTTCTGGTAAATGAATATATTTATGCCTTGCTTCTCCTTTTTCTTCCTTTTCAAATGCAGAGATCCAATAGCATATAAGAAACTTATCACTGGTCCCTGGCAGCACAGACTTGCCTTGTGCACTGTGGAATTACTGCTCACTTTTTAAAGTTCAATTCTTAGAATTCTCCTGCTTTTCCTGTATGTTTTGATCTGCTAAATTTTTGATCAGCTTTACAAGTGTACTCTCACCTAACCATGCCATTAACAAATATATTAAGCAAGATCAATCCATCTGTGAATCTACTCTGACCTTTACTCCCCCCTTCAGCACAGCCTACTGTTGTCTCACATTCAGCCCACTTAATTCTTGCCTTGTCCCTATCTTCATCATCCTGACTGTGAAGTTACCATCTGGCAGGGCCACATGGGTTGCACACTTGCTGAGGCACAAAATACATGTGTGCATCCAAGGAAGGAAAAATGACTGTCAAAGACAACAGGATTAAGGAGAGGCTCATTTTAGGAGCGTAATCAGTTATTATTACTGATGTGGGCTTTGAGGATTAATATCTGAAGATGTGAATATCAGACCATTAGTTTTTGGAAACTAGCTATAGGATAAAGCTCACTTTATATCCAGCTTTAACTGAGTTCATGTCAGTACCTTTTGCTCACACATCTAGAGATGAAGACTCAAGAAAAATCAAGCACATTGATGGGGACTGGGAGATATGGCTTCCAGTGCCAATTTGACTTCCTTTCCATCCATATCCAGCCCTGTAAAAGGGCATTAGTGCTATGAAATGTTCAGAGCTATGGATTTCTAAGCACTTCCCCTCCATACAGACCCTGCCTCAGTTACAAGCACTGCTCATAAATGACTGCAGCGTTACTCCCACAACCTGGAAGGCAACAGAAAGCATTCAAGGCAGCAAACACACAGCAAGAAGGAAAGTGAAGCTAAATTGCACATACTTCCAGAGTTAAAACATGCACACCTGTGGGGTCCATTAGCCACAGCTGTCTCTGGGTACCAAATGCAATCACTAACACCATGTGAAGTGAGCAGGGCTTGTGCCTTTTTTCTCATCCCATCAGAGTGTGTGGTACCATATGCAGTAGGTTTGCTATCAGTGAAATATGGCATATCAATTATCATAACAGCAGAGCATTTATTGAAAGGAAGATTCCTTGTGTCTTCCTTTCACTGCTGTGCTGTTTTCCCTGCTCTGTGCAAGAAATGTTGTGTGCCATTGCTGTCTCTAGAACAGCCAGAGACTGGTACTAGAGGCTAAACAGGAGGAAAATGTTGGTGCTGCCAGAGCTCTCCATTTCCCCTACAAAGCATATCTGAGCAACCTCCTGGCAAGGCAGGGAGCAAAGAAAGCCTATCTTTGCTAGTAAGCTCCTCATACTCACTTGTAACACCAGTTCCAGGTTCCACTACACCAGAAGTAACAGAAAATTAGGACTCTGAACACCTAAACCCAAAAAAACATTTTTCAGGTTTTTTTGTAAATGATCACTTGTTTTTTACCATGGCTCTACCAAACCTTTCAATAAGCAATCTGCTCAGAGCCACTGTTTCCCAATATTCTGCTCTTCTATCAGGTTACAGGAGGGATAGCAGCCCCACAGAGAGCACAGAGGGAACACAGCTCTCTGTCAGGCTGAATCCTGAGATGCCAGCAAAGGACAAGGCCTTAGGAAGTGTGCTTGTTAAAGCCCCTTGTTTTCACATGCAGTGCTGAATTATTTGTTAAGCTCCCACAACAAACACAAAAGACAAAAGGAAATGCCCACAGGGCAAAGACCCACCTGCTGCTTTTGGGATGGAAGAAATTAGGTACCTTTTATATTAAGACCTTTTGTTTCATGGAATAATTCTGTTGTTCTAGTTAAACAATCCACACCTGGCAAGGGCTCATTCCCATTGTTCCCAATGCTTCAGAGGGTTCACAGTGTAGAGAAAAACCACACTGCTAATGTTTCATTTCACTCTCCCTCCAATGCATGTTGTGAATGACTAAAAGTCAAACACACCCCTATTGGGATTAGAAATGATAAATTATTATAATCCTCCTACTGCTGGGCAGAATGGTTAGCAGGAGTATAAATGAAAGGCTGGTACTTTAGCACAACAAGAACTGTGAACAGAAAAGGGATGGAGAGTTGTGGACACATAGTTATGGAGGGAAATGTGCCATGATTGATAGTCATGCTGTGAAGAAAGAAGTAAAAAGCCACATGCCACCTGGAAGAAATGCCTGTGCTTTGAAGGACTTAGAGGGAGAGCATGGTTCCCTTTATCAGCAAAATTTGTGAAGCAATAGGAGGAAAGTATAAAGGGAGAAAAGCAGCCGCTAAGTTATAGTTCCAACAGGCATTACACCACATGAACAACAATTTACTTATAACAATTGCTGTATTTTTGTTATTTTACTTCTTTCTGCTCCTGCCACACAATAGACATGTGCCATCTATGTATGACATTTCACTAATGCCAGAGTATTGGCTCAGCTCCATATGCTTAATGAATCATTATAACATTTGAAGTGCAGATTTATTCACAGGAACTAGAAATTTTTCCCCTGTTTGCTCTGGGAGAAGTAGGGGGCATGCAATCACCCTTGCACAGCCTCTAACCATTCTTGATCTGAAGAGCAATGTGCTCCCAACTTTTTTTTTTCCCCTCTAAATCTCTTCTGGAGCCTGCACTCAATAAGCAGATACTCCACACCCTTAAGTCTGCTCACTTAGCACAGCAAAACCACAGGGTCATTTGGTCTGTTCCTGGAGAAATACTTCCCTCTCTTTTGGAAAAGCCTGGAAATGTCCTAGGCTGGCAACACCACGCCTTTGAGGTTCTGCTGCTGCTAAAGGTGCAGCACAAACACTGTGAGTGTTTCCAAGGAGAAAAAGGAACTGGAATAGCCCATGCTATGATTGCCTCTGTAGAGTACTTCAAAATAAAAACCTGCAGAGGTGGCTACTGACATCTCACTATTTGTTTCACTCCTGAACTGAGGCAGATTTAGAAACCATTTGTACGCTGTCAAGCAGGTGCCAACATTCATGCTCAGAAGGGTTTCTTTTGCATGGGCTGAAAAGTTAGTTCTGCCATTTACATGAAAGTTTAGCCTCTGGAGAAGTGGATGCCAGCAACAGAAGTCTCCCAGGAAACTCATGTGCTGGCAGCCTTCTCATTTTTTCCAGGGCAGAAGGATTTTGCAAGCCCGTCAGCAATGAACTGTGCTTACTACCTGTCTTCCAGGGGGTTGGTGTTTTGAAGCCTGTTACACTCAGCTGAGAACATCTGACACTGATGCTTTAAAGCTGTTAGTGGAGCTTACTGACATCTCTTTCAGTGTTTGCTCCTTTGCTGAGCATGGGTTCTACACTGGTTTTCACACGTGCGTCAGCTCCAGACCTCTCAGAGGTCGACAAAAGCATTTGCTGGCTCCGATGTGCGAGGTGGCCCCAGCTGGCCTGAAAGCTGACATTCCTCAGTGCCATCTCCTCCTGCCTCAGGTAATAGACCAAACCAACCAAACCTCTTCCAAGTTACGCTGTTTACTGCACCCAACAGCAACCAGGGGAGTTTTTTCTTCTTACTCATTTCAATGATTTGTCCACCAGAGAGAAATTCTCAGCAATAGCCAGCACTGCTGATGAGATGCAACACTGTGGCATTCACATTCTCTGAAAAATCCCTTCRCCCAGGATATTTCTCCTGGGAAGCCTCAGAGAAAAGGAAAATAATAATTATCTCATTTGCTTCTCCTGTGTTGTGCTGATGTGGAATGTGTTTGGAGATTGTTYMCYCACAGGTGATTGTTCCATTGSATTCTGCTGGGAGTTGTTTTCACTCTTTGGCCAATCAGGGCCAAGCTGTGTMGGGGCTCTGAAAAGAGTCACAAGTTTTTATTRTTACCTTTTTAGCCTTCTGTAAGTATCCTTGCTGTATTCTTTAGTATATTATAGTTTAGTATTCTTTTAATATAATATAGTATAATAAAATAATAAATGAGCCTTCTGAGAACATGGAGTCAGATTCATCATTCCTTCATCTGGGGGCAATGTAAATACAATACAACACAACACAACACTAACACTGCCCCTGTGCATACTCATGCTTTGTTGTGGGCCCTAAACAGGGGTTTGGCTGAACAATTTCATTCATTTTTCAGAAGCCTAAATCAGATAGATGCTTCTACTGTCTTCAACTCAAAAACCTTTACATAAGGAAGACCTGATTTTCAGCACTATGAACTTCAGCCAGAGGCTAAATGAATGTTCAATTAATGAATTTTGGCCCTGTGGTCCTGCCTTTCCTCTGGATTACATGGATTAGTTCCCTTGAAACAATTTCTCAAATAAGACTTCAAAGGGGATTAATTGTACTCATGGGTTACTTCAGACACCTCATATTCCATTGCATAAACTGTATGTAGTTTGAAGAACTGATATTGCTGGACTTGATAATTAAATGTCGCAAAATCTGTTTTATTTTCCAATTTTAAAATTTAATGAGGCAATAAGTAATAAAATGGCCTGGGCAGTTTCCTCTTTGCTCCTCCTTCCCAAATGTCAGCTCTGTTTAGCAGCCATTCCTGTGAAAAGAATACTGTGAGAATCCAGTGTAAGTAATACACTCCAGATCCAGGCAGACCAGACAAAACAGAGCAAATATCTGGCAGAGACAGAAGTGACAACTGCTCATTTTCATTGCAGAAGAAATACTACCCCATACCTTACAGGTAATAGCCTCAGCTAAAGGTTTGCTCTCAGCTCAGCCCAGAACAACATCTCAAATCATTAAGATCTAGACCTGACAGTCAATGAGAAATCAGCTAGACAGGGCCTAATGCAATGAAAGGATTTATTGTGTGTTCTCTATTTTAATTTTATTTTCTGTGTRAACTTTAATTCTAGAAATAGTTTAATTAAAAAATAATCAAGTAAAWTATGAGACATTCCTATGCTGGAATAATGAAGGCTAACATGTGCATCACAAAGTACATATGAGGGGTAACAGGATGCAGTTTTAATGACTGCTTCAGAGTGCTGTGAGGGAAATAAGCAAAAGCAGGAACACCCATGTTTCCAATTCATCTCAACAATGGGTCCAGAAATGGTTCTTAAAAAGCAAAGCCCARTTAGTGGCCTGCTGAAGCCTTATTATCTCCTTTGCAAGCACCATCCCCACAGGGACCAAATCCAAAGACATTGTACACAGACTGAAAAAACTCAGGCTCTCTTTCCTATGGGAAATGCTGGTATTTTGTGAGAGCTTTGTTCTGAATTAGAACAAGAAGAAGAAATTTAGAAATATCCAGAATTAAGGACATTGTGGAAGAAAAAAAAATCAGTGAAGAAAACAGATTGTTTTGTTTTGTTTTCCCCTGAATGAAACAGAACAGTTTAACAACACTTTAACAGCTCCCAGCTCTGGCGGATTTTCTGTTTTCTTACTCTGAGGGACTTCACAAGTCCTTGAAGTCATTAGTGGGATCCTATACAGAGAAGGACAAACCCTTGAACCTTTTGACGGTCTTTGCCAAGGAAATTACAGTAAGCCACACTGAAACCAGGAGCCCAAAGCTCCTTCTTTCTAGACCCCATACCTGAGAACCCGAGTGTCGCAGACATCTTTTATGGAAAATCCTTTCTTTAGGATTTTTCCTCCTGAGAAGSTGAGAGGCCTCAGGAAAAAAAATGTGTAAACAYTGAYTATCTGCTGCTGTGGAATGCAACAGGTGGATCTGTGATTGGCCCATGCTGGATGTTTGTAATTAATGGCCAATCACTGTCAGCTGGCTCAGACAGAGAGCCAAGCCACAAAGCTTTGTTATCNTATTCTATTCTATTCTATTCTATTCTATTCTATTCTATTCTATTCTATTCTATTCTATTCTATTCTATTCTATTCTATTCTATTCTATTCTTAGCTAGCCTTCTAATGAAACCTTTTCTTCTATTCTTTTAGTATAGTTTTAATGTAATATATATAATAAAATAATAAATCAGCCTTCTGAAACATGGAGTCAGATCTCTGTCTCTTCCCCAATCTGAAAACCCCTGTGAACACGGTCACACCCGAGGATGCCAAAGCTCTCAGACCACACATGGAGCCTGCACTTGAACTGAGTCGTTCAGCTCCCCAGCATCAAGGGGAGCAAGAAACCACACAGCTCTCTACTAGAAACTCACCAATGTGTCAGCAATAGGTTGTCAAACAGCCAGGTTTCCTCAAACATTTTGGTTTCGACATAAGTGACATTTTCCAGCAGACTCTGTCTTCTAGGGGGGAAAAATCCCCCCAGGCTTGGAAAGTTCCCATCCAACTGTACTTGTGATATACACCTACAGAAATAGCACTGCATTTAAAGCCATTTCAAGCTTGATTTRTATGAACCTTACAAAAAAAGAAGTACAAACGCATGTGATGAGTGTCTAATGGCACGCAATATCCTCCTGGGGAAAAGCACCTCCGAGTGTAGTGTATCTACAGAACATTCCTGTACCACAATCTGTACATGTCTGGCTCTTAGTCATCGAAATAACACCTTGATATTTCATTTTTGTGACTGCTAATTAAAGCATACTACCTTTCTTTGTGGCAACATTCTCATGCACAGCTTGACATTACAGCGCACACAGATTGCCCAGAGAAATGCAAGCTTTTTCTTTTTTTTTGGTGTGATAATTGATCTGAACTTGCCTGCATTCATTTCCCTCAAGATGTTTCAGATTAAATGAATGAATCTCAGAGCTGCAGTAGAGTGAGTATTAAAAGGATTATGCTCACCACAAGAGAGCCAGTACTCCTGAATCCACAATCACTTTTACACACTTTCTACCTGCTCTTCAGACTATGATGTCTCCTCAYGAAATGTCAGCAGGTTATGGAGTTCTGCTGAGTTTAGAGATGCTCTGACATATTTTGCTCAAGCAGACTGCATACTAAGAAGTGCTGCTAAGGTTAATGACCTAATGATAACAGCAGAAGACACCTTTGCAGGCAGAAGTTCACTAACAGAATTACTGAAATGATGATGAACTTTGCTCTCTTCCAGTTTTATGCATCCCTGCACCCTAGGAGGGTGCAATCTCCTCACAGAATTGTAGCTTGTCATTGGGCAGCAGTGTCTTTACACCTAACGATGGCTAGGACAACCCTTTGTCATATTCAGGAGGTGGAATCACTGTCTTACTTACACTAAAATGATTTCTGAAAATGTAGGCTGGAACTAGCAATTATAACCACTGAAGGAAAGGTCACGAAACAGCAATTGCCACAGGTCAGCAGCATAGCAGAGTTTGCCGGCATTGGAACAGAGGAGATAGTGGCATTAAAATGAAGCCACCAGCAGCAGGTACARTATCTGTAGCTCTGGCCTCTGCTCTTTGATTTCCCATCTGACAGTAGCTGATCCAGGCCCTCAGCAGGATCCCCCTCCAGATCCAGAAGGGATCCCACAGGACAGATCACCTTCTCCAACTCTCTGGTCAGAGCACATCATTGCTCAGGGCCTTCTCTGGTAGATGAATGTCCCAAACATCTCCACAGCCCCCACACAGCACCTGCAYTTCAACTGTGAGCCCTTGAGCCCCCCAGCACCAGCAAGGCASCAAGAAACCAGATGCTCACTCTCCACCGGGATACAAACAATCCCCTTTGGTTCCCTCCAGAATGGGAACTTTAAGTTTGCAAATTTCGTATTCATATTAAAAGTCCTCCTTATTCCAGGATTGGACCTAAAGTCATTTCTCAGAAGCTAGATACAGGAGCAAACAAAAAAGTCAAAATAAGGATTTTATCAAACTTTACTACKTAAACTACCCATGAACCAGGCAGTTAGTGTTGGGCTACACCAGGGACAGAAAGGAAGACCAGTAAACTGACAGGGCCCATCAAATGAGAGACTGCAGAGAACACCTAGTCACTGCTTTAAATGTATGCATTAGATGGTATTTTATAGAGCAGGGAAGGAAAGTGTTTCCTCACCAGCAGGAAAGAAGCAGTCMAATCAGATAGCAGGAATTACAGGCACCCAGGCATTCTTAAACTGACTTTCCCTGTTTGTGTGCCAGAAATAAGAGGAGGGGGGGAAAAAAAGTAACTTGCACATATGCTGCCTCCCTGCCTACATCTCCAATGAAATGAAAAGTCATCCTGCAGCCACACATTTTCCCTGGAATGATGACTTAGATATGTCATCCCATTCTTCCTACACACACATGCACATAAAAAAATCACCACAGCTCCCCAGTTGTGGCCACTGAATGATGCCATCTTTGTGTTTAACCATCCAATTCCACACAGGACCACTCTGACCTGATGGTGCATCCCTCTTACCTGCATTTCAGTGGCTCACACGGGGAATTTCATGCAGGAAGACAGCACCTTCTGCAAAGTCTGTGGCAACTCTGCACATCACATAGGGCTGGAAAGAGACCACCACTGGATCCTACTGAAACTGCAGGTGCACCACTCATAACACACCAAGCACAGCAAAAACAGGGCCAGGCATAGAGCCAATACACACACTCTTGCCAAGGGCACCATCAGACCAGCACTGGCCTCTAGCATTCAGTGCCCAGAGACTCCACTCTCCCCTTGTCCCCCAAACATGCTGTAACACCTCTGCTCTAGCATGAGAAACTAAAGGAACATCCATGAGATAATGAGAGGAGGGGATTGATAGAGGTTAAGAACTCTTCCAGACAGCTTTAAAATGCTGCCTGTGTTTTAGCTTCCCTGTCCCCCTTTCTGAAGGGAGAATCACTACGGCCACAAAATCAGCACCTGTGTGTGTGGGTTGGGGGAACTTCAAGTGAGAGAAACAGATTGCTCTTTAAAGCTCTTTTACATAACATGGCCACAGGATCCCTCAATGGCCCTTAAAAACACTTCAACCAGAAAAACACATCGGATGACTGAGCAGCACAGGGGGAACAAAGCACAGCTCTATTCTCAGCCTGAYGTCTGAGAGACTTTTGAGGTAGAAGTGGGATGGGAAACTCTCGTGCTTGTGCTGYGCAGGAAATTAATCAGGACTCCATGGGAAGCACTCCACTAAGGAATCAAGAGTATCCAGCACCTTCAGAGAGTGTGGGCCACGACGGACTTTGGAACACAAAAGATGACAGCGTGGGCATTTCTGCAACGGAYTTTTTTAAATGGAGTTGCCACAAGAGGTAACCTTTAATGCTAGAACACACTAGCATTAAAAAAAATACTGCCCATGTTGACATAATAAAGTAATGTTGAACTATTTTTTCAAGGCTTTTTTTTTTTAAAGTATATGATGTATTGGGGGAACCATACAAAGAATGCTTTAGCAACCATAGCAACAAGAAAGCTGGCATTTAAAGGCTACTTGGATTTTTCCCTTTGTTTTTAAGAAAAGCTTGAATCTTTTAATAGAAAAATGGTATGTCCAGAAAGGCATTTAAGTAGTTCTTGAGTAAATATCCTCTGCTTACAATGGAGCTCTCCCCTGTGGTTCCTTGCCCACAAGGAACCTGAACTAAGCAAATTCACCTGTGGGTCGCCCCTTGCAAGGATATAATTATCTGATTTCTTAAAACATGAGCGAGTTGCTATTTTTGGTGAAGCACTGGATTTCCTGCTCTCTTCTGCTTTTTCAGGACAAGCTCCCTACTAGTGCTAAGTTCAATCTGTTGGCTGAGCAGAGAGCAGGGTTGGAAAAACAAAGAACAAGGCTGGAAAAACCCATTTCAAGGAACTGAAAACAGACTGCACTATCAAATCAGAACAAGATTAAAATTGCTCCATTTGAAGTCCTGGAAAAATGTAATTTAGCTCTAGGGCGAGCGTCAATAAAAGCACTCCACTATGATTTCACACCTTATGTCAAAGCTTTACTATTCTTGCTGCAGGTAAGTTAGGAGGAGAAATTTATTGCTTTTTCACACTGACAAATATGTAACTTGTGTGAGTTGTGAGGGTGTGTTAGCCTTGGAAAAATAAAGCACCTAAAACATGGAAACCCACACRTTCCCCAGAAGTCACCGGTGCCAGGTCCCTTGGCTGTCCAAGCGTTTTCCACAGGCAGAGCTGCAGCCAGCAGGGCCTGGGCTCGGGAGGAGCACAGGCTCTGTTTACCCAGGTGGGACAGGCTCTCTTGCACCACTTCAGGAAGGAACTGGCACATTCATTAGCTGCTCTTTTGGGAGTTGCAGATGGCATCCCTCCAGCAAAACACGGTTTTCAAGTACTGACATGAAAACCCTGGAGAGGAAATAAATGCACAACACACACCTAATACCAATAGCTCTGCTTCAACTGGCCCCAGTGCCCCTCCTTCCAGAAACACTGATCCCCCAGGGCACCACATCAGGCACAAAGCCAGCTCACTGTCCCTTTGCAATGGACATACAGGCTTACATAGAGACAAGAAGGGGAAAAAAACCCCARCKTCCCACTGTGACAAAACAGGTAATTATTTTTCATTTAATAACTAAATACTTTGCAGATGGTGCCACCATCACCTGTGAAGAAAGGGAGCAAAGCATTCTTCTCCCTGTGGACAGCATGAGCTGATCACCACAGGATGGCTGGGAACTTCCCTTTCTCAGAACMCCACCCACTCCAGCCTCATCTCCAACACCATTTCAATTCCATGTCTGTGCTGCAGGGCTGGCAATAGAGCCAATGCACTGGGGAGGAGATGAGACATTTCTGGGGTAGCACAGCTCTCATTAAAACACCAGATGCCTTGCTCACTGTGAGAGAAAAGCTGCGTCATTTGGCTGGTTTAACTCAGTCTTTGTGTGAGACGATGGTAGGAAATATGCTCTAAACTCAGCTTGACTTTGGATCTTCACAGAGTCATATAATCATTGGGGTTGGAAAGACCTCTAAGACCATCCAGCCCAGCTATTAACCCAGCACTGCCAAGCCCACCCCTAAATTGTGTCCCCACATACCACAGCTCCGTGTTCTTTAAACCCCTCCAGGCATGGTTACCCCACCACTGCCCTGGCATCTGCTCCAATGCCTGAACACCCTCTCAGTGAAGGAATTTCTCCCAGCATCCAGTTTAAACCTCCCTTGGAACAACCTGAGGCCATTTCCTCATGTCCTTTTACTTAGGAGCAGAGACCAAGTCCCACCTTGCTACAACCTATTTTCAGGTAGTTGTAGGGAACAATAAGGTCCCCCCAARCCTCATTTTCTCCAGKCTGAAAAAYSCCATCATTCTTGCAATACTCAAGCACGGCAGGAGTATTAAGGCTAAAAATTCAGATCCATATTTTTGAATTTTCAACATGCTGAACTGCTTATAACTGACCTGTAACCTCTTGTGAGACTAAATCCCAGWACAACACGGACTTGATGTTCTTTAAGCTTGATTTCTTATCTCCCTTCAGTTTCTCAATTCACCTCAGTGGTTTCTCACGCTTTTCTCATGAGCTGTGGCCAAATGCTCCTCCTTCTGCAAGCAACCCTTCACCTCCAGTTAGTGTCTATCCTCACACCCCGAGCAAACAAGCCACTCACACCCACCTCTTGCAGAAGAAGCCTGTTCTCCAACATCCTCAGCCAAGTATCCACCATCATCCAGTGTCCCCTCCAGGCAGTTGCCAAGGAAAGTGGTGCAGTCCTAGGCCAGGAAGGTTGCAGCTGCCTGATCCAGCAGTTTATCTCCTGCTGAAGGGAGACACACGGCAGAGTCATCTGGCAGGATCTTGCTGATCCTGGCTACTGCATCCAGTCTCATGCCTTTATTGGGGCATCATCAGCTTTTCACTGAACTGTGGCAGCTCCTGCTGCACCAAGTGCTTGAGCACAGCTTGCCCTGTCCAGGGAAAATGTGACAGAACACCTGGAMGCATCCCAGGCCAGCCCTGAAATCAGGGCATTATCACTTAGGCTCCTTTATCAGTTTGTGAAGGAGGCATTGGATGTAACCTCCAATGGAGTGGCCTCCATATGAAAGGATCCAACTCCTCTGTTCCTTTAGGAAGTATACAACACAGTAGACTCCTGTCTCTTCAGAATTAAGGGTGGGGAGGGAGAACAATTTAGCTTTGTAAAGGACACAGCTTATTTTTATTTGTAGGTATGACCCAACAATTGGAATAGCATGAGGCAGGTCGGACATTTTAATCTCATGGTACAGCTATTAAGTATCCACTTTTGTTTATGCRGAATTTAGGTAGCAGAAAATTGACCCTTGCTCAGACAAACCCCTCAGACTACAGCAAATAGTGGCAGTGAGCACTGACAGGCAACGCCATGTCATTCTCCAAAGGAACTGCTTGTATCCCTGGCAGAGATGGAAGAGGACAGAGACTGGGCATCACATACAGCTCTAGGGTTGGTCTAGAAGTGGAAGGGAAGACTAAAGAAAAGAAAAATAAATTTGGCTTGTTATGGAGATAAAGGGAGACATTTCATACAGACCTCTGTCAAAACAGGTAATGAGAGGCAGGCAGCAAAAACACTCCTCATGGATAGCATCATGGCTTATGTGGTCTTCAGAAACATGATCATGTAAATGAAATAAATTGTCCAGTGCGTTGGAAATTTAAACAAAAAGTCTTGGTTTAAGAAATACTGTCAAATGTCACRRCAGTGTACAATATGCTGTCCTCTGGGCAAAATAAAGCCATAATGTTTTTCTGCTTTAATTAATTTTTAGAAAAGAAATGTCCACATCAAACTAGGTCAAGATGACAAATCACYGTAAATAAAGTCTGCTATGTTGGTTCATCAAAACTAGGTTCTGCAATATGTTTTTGGTCTAATTTGGAYTCCACAGCACCCAGTAAACCTGGCTGGRCAGYCCATGTTAACCTGTGGGAGCAGGGCAYCAGAAAAAATTCAACATGCCTGGATTWTGGAAGCTGCAATAGTGCCTGCAGAATCAGCCAACTATTATTCTCCTTCCAGGGGAGAAGTGAAATGTTCCCACAAACCACACTGAGGTGTCATTAAAAGTACAATAGTACTCTTGAGCAGGAAAGGGTGATTTCACAGCACTTGCAGATGAAAGACAACACGCCCCATAACACAGTATAAAAATATCCCCAAGCCTCCTGCTTCACAAAGTGATTCAATGAAGAGCTATAAATAAGCAGGAGAGAGTCAGATGTTACAGTGAAAGAACTTGGTGACTTAGTGACACATCAAGCTGATTTGGATAGTTAAGAATCAGTATGTTCCCCTAGCAATAAGATAAATAAGCATATAAAGAAATATATAAGCCTTTCCACGGCTCTTGACAAGGTAAACAGGAGAAGACTTTTCTATATACACTGATGAGATTATAAAAATGTGACCAGATGTCTTCTATGCTTCATAATAGCCCGTGAACTCTCGAGACATCTGCAGAAAATGCTCTGAGGATATCATTTTGATTTGCTGCCTTCTGCTTCCCTTCACTAACGTTGTTTCCCTTAACAGTGGACACAGATTGACTTCAAGCAGCTGTTCAACCCAGAGCAATCTGATTCTCTTCATTTTAACAGGATAAGGAGGCTACAATAACTCTGTTAGGTTGAAGGCCCTAGAGGAATAGTTTCTTGCTTAAATAGTACTTGCACTGGCAATCAAAATCAATACAAAGTCAAAAATGTAGTCCCTCCCTCTGCCAATATTTCCTATATGCCTCTATTTCCAGGTTAGGCACACAGCATCTTTAAAAGCTGATCCTTCAGCCTTCTYTTTGGTGCTCAGTGGCAGAACTTTAATCAACAGCACAAGATCAGTTTTGTCTTATTTCATTTCATAATCCATATGAAGCTGACAACAAAGCAATGGATAATTTAAGAACTGGCTCAATTAGCTGGTTTTTATTCACTTGAACCAATTGCTGAGCCCCTGGACCTATGACCAGGAGTAACTGGGCCACTCATTACTTGCAACTGGTACTGSAGGCCCACTGACTATCTGCTGGATGAATAATGCTACTTTATTTTAATTTCAGATTACTACAAAAGAAAAAAAAAGTAAGCTGAAAAGTATGAGAATAAAAGACATCCAATAYACAATAAAAGAAAGGTTACACAAATGCATGTTTCAAAGTTAGAAAAGGACACTCATTAACTTGTGGTGAAAGAATTTCATGAAGATCCCCAGATCTGCCAGGGAGACACAGCACTGGCTCCAGTGAACCAAACCTGGTGCTGCTGCTGGACTCCAAGGTGAGYTCTGAGGATTTCACTGCTCCAGCACAGGGGTTCTGGGGCTGTGCAGGACTTCAGCAAGAGCCACCTTGCATCTCCTTTTGCATCAACTTCACAAAGACCCAACTGAGGAAAGGTGTTTGGCAATTCATGTGCCACACAGATGGGTGGGAGGAATGGTRCTTGGAATGTCCAATAGTGTGAATGAAGCATTTGGGAATGGATTTGAAATATTATACAGTGAGCATGGTGTACTGACAAAGTCACTGGAGCTAGAGAATCTGATTATGCATTAACAGAGCAGCCAGTTACTTAGGATTTTACCCTGGTTTTGACTCCAGGCTTGCCTCTGTAGCCTTTCAGCAGACACCACTCCTACTGAAAGTCAGTCATATTTACACCATGGTGGAAAAATGCATTGGCGAGTTGCTAAGACTAATTTTAAAAAGAACTGACAAAGTAAAATTTAATGAAGAGACAGGGGACTAGAGAGTGAACATTATTTAGATGTTTGTGGAGGAGTAAATCTGCCTTTAACTCTCAAAAAGTCAAGAAAACTTTGCAGCTAAGGATTAATATAAATTCTCTAATTAATTTTATTTTCTATATATCTCTGCATGCAGAGGAGAGACACGGGAGATGGAAACAGGGAGACCAGTAAACAAGAGACAAACTGCAGAATGCTGGCATTCTGCATTTTTAGTGGGGTGTCTGAGATAAAATTATTTTCATTCTCCTTTTTTTTTTTCTCAGGTTCAAATCAAAAACCAAGGGATGGAGATATCTCCAAGTGCATATTCTGTGAATTTCCCTAAACAAGCTTTGTATTTAGGATTTGTGGAGTCTTACTTAGTTGTTCTCTCTTATTTATTGTCTGGACTACCATAACACAGCTTTAGCTTTCATTAAGGGTTCTTAAAACAAATCTGCCTTGACTGAAAGCTTCCTTATAAATTTCATGCTTCTACACTGCTTTTGGTTATCACTCTCTAAATTCTCTTCAACTTTCTGTCCATAAGATTAAAAATGCAAAGATACACACAGCCAAGAGCATCACTTTTCACAACTGCCAGCACATGCACAGTCCAAGAAGCTCTTCTCTAAAATTTCTATTTCTGCAAAATCATTTGAGTTATGTCAGAGAAACCTTCAAGCCTGTGACACCAGATATAGATGATGACACTACACCACCGACTTCTATTCATGCTGCTGTGTCATCACTGCCAGTGATGGGGGGAATCAAGGTGGAAAACACTGGAATTTTCACTTTTTTTTTTTTAACCACACAATTAATTATTTTTTTCTCCAGTGACCACTGCATGACCTTGCACAAGCTGTTTTCTCTTTCTTTTACTTCCCCTCTACTTTTACTTGGAATTTATCATCTTTAGGAAGGGCCTGTCCCTGAATAGGCACAGCACATACCACTGTGATCTCTCATTTCAAAGCACTGACAGCAAACGATGACAAAGCTCTCAGAAATTAGAGAAGATGTGGTATAAGAGAGATTTGGCATTGCCCCTTTAGATCCACGACGAGAACTTTTCTCATGGTAGGGTCAGAGTTGGAACAGTGCACGCCCAAGAGTGCTTTACAGCTCATCTATGCACGATGCAAAGTTTTACACCAATGTTTCTGTTTTAACCATATTTAATAAGGGGGTTGTGGTGAACAGTGAGGGAAGAAAAGCATGACTGTACAGCCAGACAGGTGAAGCGGGGCAGGAAGAGACCCTGCAGGAGGCTTTTAACCCTCCAGGCTGAGCACCTGAAGGGCCGTGACCCCTGAGCCGGCTCACACAGCCCCAGCGTGCCAGGCTGTGCCACAGCCCCACAGCAACCGAGCCGGCACACAGGGACCCGCTGAACACGGGGGAACCGGCCCTGAGGGCAGCGGGAGGGAAGGAGGGAATACACAGAATGACAGAATCCAGAATTCACAGGCTTGAAAAGATCTCCAATGAAATAAACAGGGCAGGAGACCTTTCTCCTTTTTAGTGCCTTTGTTAAACGTGATCAGCTCGGGCGGGGAGAACCGACGGGTCGCGCTCACGCCGYRGCTGCTCCCAGGAGRAGGAAAAGGAAGAGCGCAGCTGTGTGCACTGGTCAGTGGGGAGAGCTGRGGGTTCCCTCCTCATGAGAGCATCYGGAACTTCCCTTTTTGGTTCAACATTTGAGGTYCTCTGTCCAGCTGACATCTTTTAGTTTAGGGTGAGGGGTAAAAAGGGTCTTGGTGCATACTAGATGCTGTTCCTCACATCTAGACATTACTTTGATTCATCCATTTTGCGTTGGCTCGTTGTTTTAGGGGGTTTTGGCCAGGTTTGGTGAGGCGTCTCTCCCATTGCGTGCTGGATCCGATGTCATTTGCATGCTCACTCGATGTCCCTTCACCGTCAGGGGTCCAAGTGCCATCTTCCAGGAAGCAGCAGGGTGTCACTCGACAAAAGGGGGAATTCTTAACCATCAATAACAGGTGATTACAATAACAAACAGTTAGAACTCCACTCTGGCAGCAACTAGCTCAGCCTGTGAACTCTGYAACCTTTTACAAAAAGGGGCAGCTTTTCTACTCATAACATTCAAGATCATCGAGTCCAACCCAGCCCTAACCCCTCAASTGAACCCTGGCACCCAGTGCCACATCCAGGCTTTGTTAAACACACCCAGGGATGGGGACTGCACCACCTCCCCGGGCAGACCATCCAGAACTTTATCACCCTTTCTGTAAAAAAACTTTTTTCCTAATATCCAACCTGTATCTCCCTTGACGCAGGGAAGGGAATTGTCCTGGCCCTACACAAACCCCCGGAGCTGCACAGGAGGCACAGCCAGGCCGAGCTCTCGCCGAGGCGACTGCACGGACGGSGCAGACAACTCAGACTGACCAGAAACCGGCCCGCAGCAAACGCAGGGATGGGCAGAGGCACCGGGCCGGGCCGGAGGAGCAGCTCCCCTGGATTCCTTCTTCCCTCAGCCGAGCGGACACCTCTCCTTCCTTTCCCTCATCCCCTCACCGACACCTCCCTTCCCTCACCCCTCCCTTCCCCTCCCCTCCGCTCCCCTCGCTGTCTGTCCGGGGCTCTCCCGTTCCCCCTCACGGAGCTGGCTGGGGCAGCCACGTCCCTCATGCAGCCCCAGCTGTCCCCACGAGCACCAACCCCCACCGTACCCCAGCAGTGGGGGTGGCAGGGCTGACAGKGCACCCAAGGAGCCCCAGGTGTGCCGCAGCTCTCAGGTGAGGGGRTGAGCTCCATGCCTGGCAGCCCTGAGTGTCTCTCCCGCCCTCGATGAGGGCAGCCGGGGCTGTGTCCCCTCCACCCTCCTGTCAGGGACAGGGGTGCCTCGTGTAGGGTTTGTTTTCGGGGCTGGAGTTGTGCTGGGTTCCTGAGCTCCCCTGAGGGGGACAGGGCCCCCTGGCCGGCTCCTCCTGAGAGGGCTGCAGTGCCCAGGGCCCTCGGGCCGTGTTCCTGGGCATTGCCTGGCGCCATGTCCTGCCCCGTCCCCGGGGTTGGCCACCGCTGGGGGGACAACACTCACCAAAGCCTTTCCTTTCCTGATCAGGTCCAGGAGGGAGAGATGTCCTCTCCTGAACCCATGGAAGGTGTACAAAACCACGTGTAAGGTCCTAATCAGGCACCTGATAAGGAACCTGCCTTAGGAACCTGCCTTAGGAACAGCCAACCTTTTTGAAGGGTGGGACAAAGCCAATCTATTTTCTAGTCTATATTTGAGCCCCAAACTATCATTAGAAACAATCTCTTTCTTCTCCACTTGACAGCCACTCAAATAGGCCAAACTCTCTAGATGGGTTTTTTATACACAGCAGACTCAAACCATATTGCTGTGAAGCTCCCATAGGGTCTGTACACCTGYTCTATTTAAGTACCTTTTAAGTATTCCAGTCTTTATTGATGTTTTTGTGAAATTTTATGTGAAAAGAGTTCAGCAAGCCTAGTCCTGGAAATCAGAGCTTACTAAGTATTTTTTCACTATTATTTTTCACTCCTGTTTCCTCAGCTCACCTTCTTTTCCTCTGTTTTTTGCCCTGCCCAATGCTTTTTCCACTGCTCACAGTAGTGCATTCTTCTTTCTCTCTCTGTGTGTTCATCATCTCCAATCTTCTTTTAGAAGAAAGAAAATGCCACATGATGCAACTGACTAATAAGCTACTTCAAATAAATTATTTTATTCCATGTGGGAATAAATCAGCGCAACAGATGCTGGGGTTTCTGACCTCTTTACAGGGCTTATCTTTGCCTTTGGTAGCAAATGAGAGGGTTTATTGCTGAAGGAGCAAAAGATAAACCAATATTATTTAGTTTTCAGTTTGCTGCTGGCTGTTGATTAGTGCATCTGGAGGAAGATGAGAAGCAGGATCAAAGGGGTTTGGGCACATGCATCTGCCTTCATATGGAAGTGGGCTCGGTCCAGCTGTCTGGCATTAGAGTAACCCTTGGTATAAATTGCTTGAATTAAGTCTCTAAGTCAAATGTGGATCTTTGAGCACATGGTAGGACTGCTTAAGAGGAAATGTCTGAGGGAAGCCATTAGGAGAGGAAGAGAAGCTGAAAGACTCTAAGGAAGGTTAAACTTCACTAGAGAAAACCTGATAAAATAAATTCCCCCATCTTCTCCCCTGCTGCACACACAGATGTTTGCCAACCCCAGGGGAACAGGACAGATTACAAAGGAATTTCTTCCAGAGGATATCTTCAAAGGATGTGCACAGATGTATTTTAAAATAAATTGGGTGGGTATTGAATTCACATCATTATACTATATGTACTGCTTGTTTCTTCCTCAGTGGGTGACTCTTGGGGATCCTTCTCTCATTAGGTCCCAGACAGGAAAAAAAGCACTTATTCCTGAACTGGAGAACTGTGTAATCTGTTTTTTTCATTGATCAATTAGTCATCGTGCACAAAGGCCATAAAGTCCAGCAGGCACCACATCCTAATTTCCCATGGATAGCCTCTCTTTGGTRAAAGCACAGTAGTTATCAAATATTCTTTATACAATAAAGAAAGGGTTAAAGATCAACTTAAGCCTTCACCTCAGTTCATGAGTTACATGTACTCATAACYGGCTCTTGAATGGAATAATAAATTTGTTCCTCTATATAATTTGTACTGTAAAGGATGGTAAGAAAGAAAAGCTGAAGTCTAACAGAGAAGCAAACCCAATATAGTCTTAAGAGAAAATATTTACGCTTCAATAACACAAAGAATTCCATATTTTTCTGCATATTTTAATTTTCCTGACAGATTGTGAATTTTCCTTCATATGTAATAATAAAAGGTGTCAATAACAGGAATAAAATCTGAGAATGTTTTTGCCCTGTGACTTTTCTCTGATGTTAGAGTATAACCTTCTTTTTGCTCCACAAATGACATTTTATAACTTCCTACTTAGTTTGCTCAGACCAAGTCTGKTTTTTTCCCTATCCAAGACAAACAAATGAATAAGGATGACTTTGTGCWGTTTGCTTCTTTCTGTTATTATGATCCACTGCTCTTTCTCACTTTAGTCCTCCTACTCCCCTCCAAGGTGGAGAAGATGAGTCTGGGGCAAACAATATGTGGAATTTGGCGATGATGAATTTAAGTGATAGGTTGAAAGTGGGAGGGGGGAAAACACCACCTCGTTTTTTGTTGCTTAGGGGAGGGAATATTTCACCTGGCTTACACCTGCTGGGCATACTCCAGACCCTGCTGAGGAGCCTGGTTGAAGCAGCACCAACTTTTGGTTGCTACCAAAAGTTGGTGCTGCTCTCCCTCCTGGATGACTTTGCTCATGTCTACACCTCCCTTCAAAGGCAGGTGCCAAATACTGATGAGAGGCAGAAGGAAAACTCCTCTTGGACTGGAACTGAAAGAGAGACCTAGAGTGATTATTTTAATAAGAGGATATTGTAAAGGCAGAATGATTAGTAAATAGCATGCAAAATATTAATGAATATCTGTTGATATTCTAACAACAAATATGAGAAAAAAAATGTTCTGGAAGACAGCTTGGRTCTAGGAGCATGATGGTAGGCAGTTCCACATGCTAAATGGAAATGGAAATGTTTACAAAGCAAAAGGGATATCAAAAGCAGGTTAGGGTTTTGCAGTGCTTCAGGAAAATGTGCCCTGCATGGGGTGGAACAAGGGTGTGGGGAACCTTGGATCCATTGTTGCAGCAAATTCAGAGCATAAAGTGAAATCCTGGAGGCAGATGAAATATACACCATGCATGACTGATTCCATTATTCTTTATGAGTTTGCAAGTTTTTTGAACTTACCTTGTACCTTTGTCTTTTCTATTTTCTTTTCTGAGACAGGGTATTTTAGACAGAGATGGGCCACCACTTCACCCAGGAATGCATAATTCTTTAGGTCTTCTCTCTGGGACTCTTTGAGCTGTGCTTTTTGTGGTGGGTTTTTTAAAAGCCCTTTTTTATACCTTTTAATTATGATTCCTTTAATTTACTGATTTGCTTTCTTTCTAAATGTTATGCTTATTGATTTTTGAAGATAACCATTACAGACATGTACTCATTACCATGTACCATGAAGTCATTTGGGAGTTMACAAAAGAACATTTGCCTAAGTAATGAGGGCTGACAGTTCACTGGCCTTTGCTCATGTGACAGCACAAAGTACTGTCTCATACCATCATTAAAGTGAAACACCTTGAAATCAATTATTATATCATTGCCTTGTTTTGAGCTCAGTAAATGATGAATTAAGCCCTCTTATATCTAACTCACAGTCTGTAATTCAGCCACTTCTACATTTTCTGCAGCCTCGTGCTCCAAGTCTGGCTCCCCAGAAATGCCAGCAGAAATACTTTGTCTTTATTTTTCCCTAGAATAAGTCCCAGATATGTTAAGGACTACAAGCCTAGGTATCCACAGAAAAGTGCCCATCGTAGCTGGCCAGTATGAAATGTTCCACGGTGGTTTGTGCTTTTGGCTGTTTAAAGCATGGCCTCAAGTGATTTCTGTGTGCTTTTTCAGGAGAACAAAACACCCAGCAGTGARCAGGACTGTCTCTTTTCTTACCTTCTGTGAGATCCCACAGCTCTCTGCTGCCCAGGGAGCAAGAGATGTGCCCAGAAACAAACCCCGAGGGACTGCCTAACACATGGGAGGCTCAGGTGTGTCTAATTAACTTCTTCACTGAGAGGAATATTCCACTTGTTTCAGGGGCAGTATTATTTTTATATTTAATACATTTTTTCCTTTTGAAATTGCTGTGTGAGCCAGCCCACTGGAGTCTGTTAGATGAACCAGCTTTTCTCACAAAAGGACCTGAAGAAACCTGCAGGTACATACAGGTGTTTCAGCTCGTTGGYTATACATGGAAATTGATAACAGTGCAGGACTCCTGCTGATCTGTCCACCTTCAAGACAAACCTAATTTCTGAGGCAGAGTTGAGTACTGAGTAATAGCAGGGCTGCAGGTGGCTCCTGGCTGCCAGCATGGGCTAAAGGTAAAGGGAGAATGACCCTATAGGTGTGCTCTGCATCATCTTGGGGCCACCTTTTCCTCCAGGATCAGTTTTGGGGATCCCAGTTTGGAATGCAGCTGCTGACTGGGGCAAAGAGGTGACAATGACAGGTTGGTTTTTCAGCCAGAACAGGTTTGAATCTTGCTGCTGTTGCATGTGCTGCCATGTGTTTCTGTAAGGAKGGAACCCATTGGTAAGTTCTGCTCTGCCCAAGGATGAGTGATCAGGAGTTAGCAGGGAGCATCCAACAGGAGGAATCATATTCCTATTAGCTCATTTTGCTCTGGGCAAGTATCAGCCTTGTGCTTTTGACTGTTCAGACAAAACAAGCTGCTCCTCTTAGTTCCTTGCCTGTCTGTGGATAGGAACATTTTCTTGTGAGTAACATCAGAAGGTCAGTGCACTTACCCCAAAGAATTCCTGTTCTGCCTGTAAGAAAGGTCAGGGAAGCAACCACTGCATAGTGACTTAGCACATGCTGATGTTCTTAATTTGTTTCGATTTTTTTTTCAGATTTCACCCATGGCAAATGTAATTTCTTATTTGCATAGAAAAAAACTTAAGGCTCTGGGAGGTTAATGAACGTGTTTGTTCACACTGTTCTAATAGGTTACATGCCAGAGTAGGAGCCAAAAACATGAGCTCTCATTGTGGTTCTGACATGCAATGTAAGAGTGCTGTTCCCTGAGGTTCATTTTCCCAGACAGACAATGAACTATGGGGCTCTCCATCTGAGGTTAATTGGAGTCTCTGCACCTTTCCTTAAATTAAAGAAATTCCCTGAGGAAATTGATGCACCAAATGTGTCTCAAGAACTGCACATCCAATTTAAGGTGGAACTGAGAAAGACAAGTGCTAAACTGTGACCTCACCAGAGGAACACAGCAGTGCATACCAGGTGTGTGTGTGTACCATGGATGCTTTCCAGGGAAAAGCAAAGCCACTGCCACTCTTAGAAGTTTCTAATTCCTGAAAGATCTGAGGTTGCTCACATTTTAGACCCAGTAGGACCAAGACACTTTCTAGTTCTGCAGACCAAGTTACTCTGTAATGGAAAATATTGATTTTGCAGCTAGAAAAGTTGACCCACTTGTGGCTGAGAAAACAGAGGGCAGGCACTGTAACAGTTTGTGCTAAAGGATAAGGGAGCAGCCTCCTGCTGCCCCAGCACTTGCCTGCATCAACAAATAATGAGTCATGTGGAAAAGAGGCCTTTAGTTTTTAAAGGATAGCTCTGAAACTGAAGGGGTGTCTCAGGCATAATTCATTCCTTCCTGCTCCTGGATGGATGAAGATCAGCAGAAACTCTTCTTCTTTCCTTCATGTCCTGTGGGCTACCTGTGGAGCATCCATAACATTGTCTGCATGTACCTTWAAAAAGGGAAGGGCAGCATGATGTGGGAGCCACTGAGAACCCTGGGGCAGAACATGGGGTCCTGCTGTGGGATCCCCTGTGTCCTCACCCCCTTGGGAGCAGGGTATAGTGCCTGTAGGATCAGGGGAGGCAACCCCATACGGATTGAGTCTTCTCTGGGGGTTTTCAGGTTCTGGGAGTTGCCTTGGATCTGTGCTGCAGAGCCAAAACTCCACAAGAAAACAGAGTAACCGCTGTGAGTGAACAGGGCTCACATCTGGTGTAATCTCCTTCTGCTTGCTCTGGCAAATTCCTTTCATCCATATGTTGTTTTCTTGAAACATGCAAGATAGGAGACTAGTAGTCTATCGTTGTAGGACATAATCCTGTAGGTGTAGGACACGGGCTTCTCTTCCTTTGGAATTCCTTCTTTCTTCTAAAGTTAACTCTGAGTCTCCTYGAGGACATAATAAATGCAAATAAAACCTGTCTTTTTCTTACACAAGCAGAAGTATTTTCAGTTTGCTCTTTTAGGATGGTGGTAGTTTATGCTGGRTTCCTGAGTTAATCATGACTTCACAGGCGTTCTTTCCAAAAAAAGACTGTTTATTTTCAGATGTAAAACTGAAGTGTAGGAAGACTTCCTACACTGAAGTCACAGTGCCTCTCTCAGTATCATGAGGCAAAACATCATTCTGGTAAGTCAGTGGCTGTGTTTGGAGCTGTTCCATTTTGGAACCCCTGAGACAAGGTAGGCCAAATGCATTCTTTTTTCCCCCAGAGTCTGGGTATGACCAATTCCTGTTTCAAAGCCAAACTGATATATTGCTCATAACTAAAACCAAACAACAAGAAGAATAAAAAAATCTGAAGAGGAAAGATTTAGAYTCCTGATGGGAGAAGCATGAAATGGTCATTGTCATTAGGCTGTGTCCTGTGTCATTAGGCTAAGCAGAAGAGCCAGTTACTCACTGCAATTAAAGATCTTCAGTCCAAGATATGAGCTCCAGCACCACTATTAAAGAATGGCCTCGAGACACCTCATCAGATCTRATGTATTCTGAGTATTTTTGGAAAATACATATGGAATCAGGTGAGAAGCAAAGCCTTTAAATAACTCTACAAATTTGAAGTGTCAAAGAAGCACTTTTAAAGCATCTTTGGGAAAAGAAACAACATCCTTTGAAGTGGAGGCAGGTTGGATTTCAGAATGAAGCAGCTTTGCAGATTTAGACACCTGCTTAATTAGAGGATGAATGTGAAATCCTTAAAAGGCTTTTATGAGGCAGCACTTCAGAGAACAAGCATCCCTTTAGCATAGGCAGAGAAGAGCTGTTGGCTATTATCTTTGGAGCTGGGTCAAAACCGAATATATTTGCAAAAAGCACTCTCCATGCATGGTGGGATGAGCTGTATGCAATCCTGGACCTCACACAGGAACCCTTTTGAAAGAATCAGGGACAGCTGGAGTTGTGGATGCTTTAGGAGGCAATATGCAAATCATTATGCAATCAAAAAATAAATTGACTAAGAAAAAATTGGGTAGGTAACAGGAGGCACACAGTCACGTAAACACAATCAAGATACATTTTGTTCATGATACTGTTGTGCTTCAGTAGTCTGTCTACAGTCTTCAACCAGTATTACCAGAACAGGAAGGAAAAGAGAGAAAACCTTTCCCATCAATTTCTAGACAGGAAAAAACCCATCTGTTTTGATGGAGCAGTGAAGAGAAGGTCATGGAAATGAGCTTTAAGAAATGCTTGTAACAGCAAAGGTCTGTGCTGTGCCACTTTAGGAAGAGACATCTGAAAAAAAAAAAAAAGATTTTTGGTTTACCCCCCTCAAATGAGGGAAAACTGCAAAGTTTGTAACTGACAAGTGATGAGAACATGAAGCTGACAGAAGGGAGTTCCTTTTCCTAGTACACTGGCCTAGATGAAGACAGAGCAGCAACGTGCTCCTAATCAAAACCATAGAAAAAGAAAAAGCTTTTAATAGAACACACAGTGATTCCAAGAACTCTGTCAGTAGAGAACTCAGTTCTGACTGTTTATGTAGGAATGGAAGTTTTTTTGGAAATGTCCTACCTGTTGTGGGAGGTGTGTGGCCTTTACCCAGGAGACCACTGCAGGTAGTGCTTCTCTTCAGGGGTACTGAGAGCTCCCAGGAGAGCAGGCAGGCGCCTTTACACCCGACTGTGCTTATTTCAGGAAAGGAAGAAGAACAATAACAGTTATGTGCTGAATAAACAGACCTTTCCTCGCCAGACTATGGCCAAAATATGGAGTTCCTCAGCAGTTCTCAAGGTCTGCACCCTTTAGTCAGAGCATCATCTGAACAGATTAAAATATATTTAAGATTTTATAAGGTTTGTAACTTACATCACTGATGATGAAAAACACTCAGAGGGAAAGAACAGAAATTTTAATAGACAACAACTATTTCCTGCTGTGAATTATTTATTTTTATTCCCAGTTGCAGTTCACTGTCTTTTACAAAGCACGCTGTTTAACTTTTGAAAGTAGCTTTGTTCTTCTTTTAAGACGTTGTTCTCAGACTGTTTCTTTCAATTGCTTGTATTGTATTCAATGCTGAAAACAAACTGAAGAAAATTGACAAATTTATGCAATAAAAATATAAGCAGATATACTACAAATAAAACATGTGCTTGGGAAATAGAAATGCATATTAGAGCTTGAATACAGCCTAGGGCAAAACCAATCTATTTTGGAACTTAAAATACCCAAGATACAACTCATGTAAGATAAAAATGGAGCAGCCTATTAATTCCTGTAAAGCAAAATGAACTGAAACAGACTAGGAGGCCATAAACTAGTTATTTAAAAAGCTAAATGGCAAAGCACATATTTTACTAGAGTTCTATCCCAGTGTAATGTAAACATTCATGCTGTGTTAGTTCTGATACCAAAGAACAGGAAGTAGCTGTATTATGCAACAAATTGCAAGGTTTGGCATACTGGCTTCCATTTTTATTCCAATAGGGCTCCATCGAATAAATGAGATACAAAAAAGACATTTTCTGCAGTATTGCTGCTCCAAAAGCCTGCTCCCATCAGCAGCTGCAGTGTTTGGGGAGGAGGCTTCAACCCTGTTGCTCACCCCTAATGCAAAAGCTCAAATAAGTCAGTTAAATGTATCTCCTCATTTTTCAGTGACCCCCACTGACTGCCTGACTGCTTTGTGGACTTGTCTACAGCTTTTGCCTACACATGGTTTGTCACCTGCGAGCCATAATCCTGAGCTTTTTTCCAGCCCAGGACAGAACTAGAGGGTAGATGTGCTCTTCCATGACAGCCAGGTAAACTCTGACCCTTGCACCAAACCCAACCCCACTCAGGGGGATCTGTGTCTTTGTGAGGCCTAACATCCTGCTTTGGTTTCCTTCCCAGCTGGATGTTTAGCATAATATAGAATAATTTTCATTTCTGTTAGAAGAAATTTAATTTCTTCCCTAGAGAACTGCAGCAACTCAGGAATTTGTCATTTTGCTAATCTGGAGACTCCTGGATAATTTTACCTGAAGCTGAACACAAAGACACACAGGCTTCAGCTGAGGCAGAGCACAGCTGCCTGCCCTCTGCTGTGTAAGCTTCCCTGAAGACATCAAAGCTCCCATCAGTCTTCTCCAACAAGTCTCACTTAATTTTTGAGACCAGTTCAAGACTGGATCCTGTTTTAACATGAAACAGAAAAATCAGGCTTGATCTGCCTCAAACCTTGATCAGTATCAGTGAACCTTCTCTGAGAAAGAATTTCTACCCTAGGAGATACTCACAGGATAAATATCTCCTCCTAGCCCAGCTCCAAGGTGTAGAACCAACTGCTGCTGGAGAAGGCCCCTGCTGTGCCCCAGAAAGGGGAAATGGCAGCAGACTTAGGGCATCCCATGTCTTACAGATTTGTGTTACAGGCACGAGACACTCACCATGGCTGGGGCAATGCAAAAGTTAACCCCTGCAGTTGCTCTTGATTTTCTGCACCTGCAAAAAGATGGGCAGGAATTCCCATTCTTGGGCTGGATACATATGCCAGGGTAAATTTACATTGTTAAACTGAAATCAAGGAAACTGCACTCATCTGTAGGAGCTTAAAGTCTCTTCCCACATTTCACACCTCCAGAAAAGTATCTTTATTTTTGATTTTTCAATTTTGTATGCGTGGAGTCTGTAAACATTTTCTTCAGATCTTCTTTTTAGAAAGATCAAATTATTTTCCTCAGTATTTTGTGCATTTAAATAGAAAATTACTATTTACCTAGAAGCTTCCTTGCAAGATGGAAGCARTCTGGTTTAATTTCCACAAGTTTAACACAATGTTCTCAACTTTTGAACTGTATATGCTTATACAGAAATGTGAAAATTACACTAGTATCTATATTCTTGAAGTCTTACTGCTTTCCTTTTTCATTACTGAATAAAACAGACTACAAATCTGGGATGCTGTAGTTAATTATGGGAAAGTGGTATCAGACTTCCTCCATCTTAACTGCATTTAAAATGTCAGTAACTATTTTAGGTGCAATAGCCTAAAAGCCTAGCCTGGCTCATAAACCCAGAAGATGTATGAAAACGTGCTTTTGCATTCCCCTGAAAAGTAATTTTTACAACTGTGTATTTGCAAGGAGTTCACAAAGCTAGCAATGCCATTTATTTTTCAAATGAATTGTCCATAGCCTGTAGAATAATTCAAACAGGTGCTAATTAGGTGTACAGAAAGRCCACTGAGGACAATTTATATATCCCCCTGCAAGAAAAAAAACCCTGAATAAATATTAATTGCTTATATTATACAACTAATTATTTTTAAGATGGCACTAAATTAACTGCAAATATTATAATTACGAAGTACTGAGTAATTTACTAAAGATTAATTGAAATGATTAAGTGCAAACAGCATAATTTTGCACTTTCTACATGGAAAAAAAGAGACCAACGTGGTTGTTAGTGGGTATTTAATGAAGCACTTCAGGCACATTGAGAGAGCACCAGTGGCCTCTCCTTGATGTGCTCTTCTCCTGGAAGGGTATTACAGGATTTCCATGGGGGCAAATCCTGGTAGTGTTGGTAATGACCAGAATGCCTCAACCAGTCTATTTTAAGGACAGTGACATGGAGTGACACAAAAAAATTTCATCATGGTCTGTCCAGCAGCCTCTTCTCAAAGCTACAGCAACTGCAGCTGCTTCCTGAGCAAGGCCTGAAGCAGCTGCACGTGCAGCTGGAATGCATCCCTTGCAACTGGCAAAAGGACATCCACTGCAAGCAAGGTATTGGAAATATCACTGTGCAGCAAYAGTTTTAATGCTGAATCCAGTAGCAGCTTCCTGCATGCAGGCTTCCTGCTGTGCTGTGKGAAGGTGCAATGCTGATGTACCTGGAGAAGGGAGAGGGACTCAAGAAATTGTTCTAGTCCATGGGTGATTTCCTTCCTAGGAGTATTCTCCATGTTAAATGCAGGATCTTCTTCTGAATTTATTCTCTGTTTATTACAATCTCTCCCCCAGCATTTATTTTTTTGGTGGGTTAATATTTAATACAATTCAAATGGTAGTTATTTAGAGAGTGACAATAGAACACAGAAGAGAATTCAGTATTGAAAATAATTCTAGACTTCTGAGGCAATGGGAGAAAATAAACTTGTGTTCTTTTTGACTAACATAGGTCAGAGCAGTAATGACATTGACTGGAAGATGTTTCACTTTTCAGTGACACTTATGCCATATGTCATTGCAAGAAGCACAGAGAGCAGCAAAATGCAATAAATGAAAATAAATGCTTTATACTTTTGACCAGTTTTAACATTAAGCCCTTACAATGTGCAAGATAGGGAATGTCTCCTACAGAGCTAAACCTGACCACGTGAGGAGACACGAGGAAAGCATGTATCAACTGATTTCCCCTTTAAAATGGGTAGACTGCTTATCAATTTTCAATAAACAGCTGGAATCCCTCTGACACCATGCTAGCTAGGAAATTTTGGCTGTAAACTTTGTTTAATGTGAAGAGTTCCATTCAGGAATGTAGGAACTTTCTGGATTTTGTGTCCTACTCAGTATCTCACTTCAATGTGTGTTTCAGCTCCTTTCACTTGAATAGACCTTGCTTAAACCTAATAATGTGCAATACTGAAAATCTCAGTAAATATGGGCAAAAAGGCTTGACTAATATTAAAATCAAGTCTGTACACAGCATCCATTAGGACAACATGAAGAAGACTCATACAGGATGAGAGAGTCAAATTTAAATTTTCTCTGTATGTTGCAGTCTTGGTATCAAAAGGGAATGGGGCTATTTTAAACACAGATCTGATTGAAGAGATCAGAGAGATGTGAATCTCACAGCCAGATACCCACGCACAGAGCCTCTGAAGTCAACACAGCTGGACAGTATTTGTGTGCCCTTATCAAGCTCTGACAGACATTTTTACCTCAAAAGGTTCATTACTGAGAGATCAGAATCACAGTTCCTTATGCAATAACGAAGCTGCACTAGAAGAGAGGGCACAGCACTGGCAATGTGCAAGCCAGAAAAAAGTGCGAGAGGCCAGACTGTGTAAAGCATCAAAACTGCAAAAAAAAGTCCAATTCCTAGCAGGTGGCTGTGAAGTTGTCTGAAAGTGCAGTCTCTTGATTCTCTGCTGCTCTTTGCCTGGCCAGTCTCCAAGAGATGATTTGGAGAGGTGTAAAAGCTGCTTGAAATTAGCTGAGAACACTGGGCTCAGGGCTCAGAGCAGCCAGCTGGAGCTGCCATGCCCTGCACCCTGCAGCCACCCACGCCTCTGCCCACCCCTGCTCACCCTCCCCTGGTGCTTCCACAGCCAGGAAGGGCACTGGGGACACACAGACCTGAGCCTCTTACAGGAACACAGAGCCTGAGGAGCACTGAAACACTAAGAACTGACACTGTGCCCATGGCAGCTTTGTCTGATTTGGTAAAAAGCCTGCATCACTCCCAACAGAAAATTGTACATTGATTTTACTCACAAATGTATGACAGCAGTTACTTTCCAATGCTGGCATTAACAAATGTGGGCACAACAAAATAGTCAAAGAAAGTCATAGCAAAACAATAAACAATCAGAAAGCAGTGGCTAAATACAATTCATAACTGTTAGGCAYGGCTACAGCAATGCTTTTAGACTGGTACCTTATTTTACACTGAGATTACATAGACAAGTTCAAAAGTATTTTAAATTTAGACCTTTGTAATTACATCGTAATTACACTGTCCTGGGTAACAAACTAAGACTTTGTAAAGCAGGTATGTRATTAATGTGAAAATGAATGCTTCCTTTATCTGACATGGCCAGTGGTTTTACCTTTACTGGTATAGATGGTTTGTCTGATGGAAAACATTTGTTTGTAAAAATGTAAATGCAACTGATCCTGAGGGGAAAAAAAAATCATAAACCACCAGTAAAAATAAACTGCACTGCCCTTTAAAATGGCACAATTTTTGATGCTCATTGGGAACATGTTTCACACTGGTTTGACCAGTTCTCTTCTAACAATGTAGAAGTGTTTTTGCATGAAATGTATTAACTGATGTAGAGCCCTCTTCCCTCATTCWGCAGCAAGTTGTGTCTATCAAAACATTGGTTGAGTCCAATGAAATGAGCTGATTCTACCTCACCCCATGATTTGAACTTGTTGTGTTTTGTTACAGAAACTTTTAAAGGGTCGTCTTGTTTAGCTCGAGAGATGAATACAAATATTCGCCAACCAATCCCCAAATCCAAACCCAGATTTTTCTGTATAGCAAAATTATGACATTTAGCAACAACAAATATCTCCCTGGGTGAATTATTGCATACCTGCCTCCTGTGGGGTTTCTGCAGCTCCCTCTGCTGCAGCTGAACATGCGGCTGGCGAGATCGCCRCTAAAATCTTTTCCAGAGCAGAGCTCAGAAACACACCTGGCTCTGGCTGATCAGGTTCCCTCTCTGCAGGTGAGAAAAATCTGAAAACCCCCAACTGCACAGCTGACATCTGGCAGGATTGGAGCCCAGCCCTGAAACCTCATCCATAGGAATCCTGATGGAGACTTTCAGTGCCTGAACGATGACTGAGCACTGTAAGCATGAGAACTCTAAATCAGCAGTCAGGCTGACAAACACCAGGCAGGGATTGCTCCAGGGAATTCAGAGTGCCTGGTGGGGCAGGTGCTGAGTGTGAGCAGCCAGGGTACATTTCTGTTTGTGCACAGAGAGCTCCTGTCTGACTCAGTCATCACAGTGTAGGATTCTCTAAGAGTACCAGGCATTACAAGTCCTTCCACTGCACTAATGATGGGACCTGCACAYGTTAAACAGCACTTTTCCAAAGGGCACCGAAAATGAATACAAGAAGCAGCGTTTTTAATTATGGTTCCATAGACTGGTGCAGCTCACAAACCCTGGAAAACACAGGACAGCCATTAAAATACTTGTGGGAAAACTGATTTTCACTGATAGGACTGGGAAGCACTCCTTAGGGATATTAATATCCTTACCRTTGTGAAAAATCAGAGTTAAAATACAAAATACTTGATGTTAATGTATCTTCTCCATTTCATTCCCTTGTTTCAACATTAAAATTGAATTATAGAAAATTTAGCTGTTGCCACTTTAGAGACACTGCTTTTGCAGTGGGTGCATCCATGGTTCTGATCACACCTTTATGTCGTAAATCTGATCTAGGAACCAACACTGGACATGAAACTAAAGCCCCACTTTGCAAACATAATTAGACATGTTACTGATACTGTCTGGAAATGTGCAAGTGTGGTGAGCCTTTKTTCACTTTATTATCTGCTTGTTCTKYACCATTGTCACCTCCTGCGTGGTGGCACCCAGCAGTAATCCTGGCCCATGGCACCTGYTTTGAGTCAGGCTTCTGCAACCAAAGTTGCCAATAAAATGCCTGAAGCTGGTTAGTGAGACACAGGGCTCTTCTCTTGAGTAATCTCAGTGACTGGGTAAGTATCAAAGAGATGTTTTACAAAAACCAAAGGCAAGTGTTTTACATTAAATCTTACAAAACTGTACATAAGAATAGTCTACAACATGAAAATGGCCATTAAACAGTTGTAATAGTTAAGAAATGTAGTAAATATAACAATTCTAATGTTTAATATATTTATCATATTAATCACYGTATTCATACAGTTGTGTTTGTATACATATATTCAATGGCACTGTAAACAATTGCTGAAAAACACACATTAACTCTTAACCCATTAGAAGTTATTATAGTACTTTTTCATCCAAAAAGTTAAAATGCATCAATGTATCATTGACTTAAAAAAAATAGCCTTGTAATATAATGCACATTTGACATTTTCTAGGGTAGCAGTCAAGATGAAGCATAACAGAGAATGTTCTAGATTTCAGAATGTTTTACATTTACACCTAACGTGATACAAAATTTTAAACATTAAATGTAATTAAATAATACACAGTTTATGAAACAGTTGATTTCAGAGACCCATAATGCACAAAATCTAGTTAGTGTCTAATGGGAGTTCCCAATAATTTATATTTCTGGGACCTTTGTGGAAAACTTAAGCTGGTTTCTATGTAACATCTCATAGGTAAAGTGAGTTTGAACTGAATTATCTTTTTTTTCCTTTTTTTTTTTTTTTTTTCTGTACAGAGCTGCATTAAGGTGGATAAAACATTATTACGTTTATTTATGTTTCCCTTTGCTGGACATTCATCCAATAAGCCTTGAGCATATGCTTAAGCATCTGGTAATGACATTTTGTGGGGCAGGGAAACTCACTATCTATGTCTCTCAGTAAACAAAGTGGTTCTATTTTTTTCCACAGTTAAGGCAACTATACTGATATATTAGACACACCATATGTTTTTATGTTGCTTCCTACAATCTAAACAATAAGAGGGAAAAGAAGTTTCAAACATGCTTTGATCTTCTTGACCACTCAGGAATTTCATCAAGCTGGTAGAGAGCACTTCACCCTCCAGGGGAGCAACCTGGTACCTGGGCTGGTGGGAGGGGTCCCTGCCATGGCAGGGGGCTGGGATTCAATGATCTGTAAGGTCCATCCCGACCCTATAGCATTCTGTCATTCTGGGAACTGGAGCACAGCCTGTTAGCTGCTCACTTAAAAAAATATGGATTGCCTTGAATTTGAAGACTGACCATTCATATAACTTACCAGAAAAATGAAACAAATAAACAACAGCCAGTCAGATTCTAGCAAAYGAAATGGATAAAAACAGTAACACACACATACACAATTTCTGTGTTTTCAGTTATTTCTACCCCATAACTTAAGCTAYGCAGACCCTTGTGCTCATCCTCGCTGTACCTTGGGTGGGCTTTGCCAAAAGCTATCTTCAGCCTTTGAAAGTGATGACACTTGGTATCTGCCAACTCCAGCAATTCACTCCTTATTTACCCTAACAAATCACATCAACTAGAGAGCCATTTCCATTGTTTCCAGTCGGGTAAGGCTGCAGGTATCAGTGACAGGGCAGTGCAGCTACAGGGGACAGTGCCACAGAGCTGCCAGTGCTGCCAGGACAGCAAGGGAGGCACTCAGGGCTGGGCTGCTCCCAGTGCCAGTCACACTGTGTTTGGAGGATGACTTGACAGTGCTTGTGCTGGTTGTGGTGTCAATCTTTTTCACCGTTGGTTTTGGTTCATTTCTGTTTTCTGCATGGGTTTTCTTGTCCTTGAGTATATCTGAAAACATGAAAGTGAACATGAGATTAATCACACATCTTTTAAATGGTGCTTGAACATATTTAAATATTGCTGGAACATGGTGTACACTCACTGTGAATAACTGAAGCATGGATGGAGACTGATGCACTCATGTTTTAGCTGGGCTCAGTGGCTGCTCTGTTCTCAGCCCCCTTGTTGTGCTCAACAAGTCTCCTCTGCCTGCTGGTGGCTGCTCACAGACACAGCCTGAGCAGAGGAACAGCTATTCTGCATTGCAGGGGCTGGGCTCAGAACCTGATCTCTCACATAAAGCACTTTCACCTGGGCTGGGAACTAGCTCATGCTTTAAAATGTGGAGTTAGGATTGAGTGGATTTGCAACACATCCCAGTGAAACACCCTCCAGGCTGGTGGGTGCTGCAGGAGATTGGATATTGAATTACAGAACCCCAGAATGGTTTGGGTTGGAAGGGACCTTAAAGATCACCTCATTCCACCCCTGCCATGGGCAAGGACACCCTGCACTAGCCCAGGCTGCCCCAAACCCCATCCAGCCTGGCCTGGGACACTTCCAGGGATAGGGCATCCACAGCTTCTCTGGGCACCCTGTGCCAGGGCCTCAGCACCCTCTGAGTACAGAACTTCTCCTAGTATCTAACCTAAATCTCTCCTCTTYTCATTTAAAATCACTACCCCTCGTCCTTTTCACTGTCTGCCTGTGCAAAGGGTCACTCTCCCCCCCTTTTTTTAAGTCTCCTTTAAGCACTGGAAGGCTTCTCCCTCCAGATGCATTTTGAGGCAATGCCATGTATTCTTATATAAAGAACTGGATTCAGAAGAAAGGAGTAGCCCTTTATTGCAAAAACATGGATTTGTTTTTTTATAGGGAGAAAATAATAAATCTTCAGTTATGAAGACATTTCCAAGCTATTTGCAAATATTACKGAGACCATATTGCCCTTAAACCCTCTCATTGGCATTGTGGAGAAAAAACAAACAAACAAACAAACCAAAAGACTATTTCATCTGCTGAAGGGATGATGATTTTATAGTCAATCTGTGAAAGCATACCTGAGTGCTCAGAAAGAACAAATGCCTACCTGGAAGAATTTATAATTAACAATAAATGTTCAGGTCCAAGTTTAAAGGATTTGTGTTACTAATGAATGCAGTGCACATACAAAAGAAAGCAAAAGGCATGGATTTGTAATGCAGATGAAACAGCAGTCCAATCTTAAAATGAAAACTCTGAATCACAGAAGCAAGTTCCTGGCAGAAACTGGAAAGATGGAAAGTATTCCAGAAATGTAAATGCAATCTGAGATCATTGTCTGCATGTCAGTAGTTCTGAACAACCATCAATAAATTCACTTGCTACTAAAAATGATCTATTGTATTGGGAAAGCACACATTGTTCTTTTGCCAGAATAAACTGTGAAAGAAATGCAATGAATTCCACCATTTTGCCATAATACCAACATTAATCCCAGAGGAATGTGTGATTCCTACACCTGACTCAAGAGGGACTGCAGAGAAGGGACAGCAGCTGGCAAGGCATGCTTTGGGAAAAGGGTATTCTGACATTGTGCTTGAAATTCCTTGTGGCAAAGTGCAGGCAGGGCTGCTCTGTGATTGCAACCTGCAGTGGAGCTCACAGAAAGGAGGGGAGAAAAAGCATGCTCAAAGTGTTTAGAAAATATCAGTATTCTGAGGACATTTAAAGAAAAATGGACAACCTTCAGACTGTCATTAAAGTAAATTAAGAATAAATCATGGAAATAGGTGTGTTCTGACACTGCCTCGAGTCCTTTCCATCACTGTCACTCTCCTTTGCAACTGCACTAAAGGCACTATTTCTCTGCTGCCTCTTATATCATCCCAGCCTGCTGACTTCAGCTCTCTGGGGCCAGCTGATTAAATTAAGACCTCACTCAGGTAAATCCATTCCCCTCTTTCAGCTGGCCATGTCCAGCATTGTAACTTGATTGGCGTCTATAAATCGGGCAGACTGAAATGTATTAATTCGTTTATTTTCTTACTATTGACTTTAACAAAAATCTAGGGTAAGATTTAATGCTATCAGAGAGACTGTTGGTTTTTAAAAGCTTTCCTCTCAGTCACTGCTTAATGCACTACATAACAAGCATTAAATAATACATTAGAAAATTCTGCCTTTATCCTTTCCAGGRGAAGGACTCCATTCTGAATTCTCTCTCTGTCTTCACAGCAGAGGATCCTCTGATGCTATTCATGGCCAATTCTAATTTGGGATCTAATTGTGCAAAATTGGCATTTTATTTATAATGCTCTGTTTTCTCCTTTCTTAAAAATAAATAAAAATAGCTTAACTTTCAATTCAGTTCAAAATCTTTTTCAATCCTCTGTTTGGTTTTTAAGGCACAAATTTCAGCAGTATAAARATTTCCCATTTTATTCCAGTTTCCTAAGAGTTCCTGTTGCTTACTCACGCCACGATTTTGGCTGAGAGACTCTGAGTTAAATGAGTTTTTCCTCTTAAATCTTTTCCTCTGAGTCAGAGATGGTTATGTTCAGTCTACTACTGACATTCAAAAGGCAAAAAAGTACTGATCATGCTAGGAAAGAAAAAAGTGTGAAGACTAGCACAGAAATGAAACTTCAGTCTCAACAGAGCAAACCCCAGATGTTCAGCACCCGTGAATTCAGCCCCCGGAGTATGACTTCATGAAACCAACCCACCAAACCCCACAGCTCTGCTTTGTTTTCCTGTTTACCTTCTGAGTTTTAAAGGCTTTATGGTTGCCCACTAGAAGCTTTCTCCATTGCTAGAAACTTCCTTCCACCATCAGGCCCCCTCTGTGCTCCAGAGATGGAGTGGTTGACCTCTCTGGAGGCTCCAGCTCCCCTCGGCCTGACAAGGGGATGGCCTTTGGAGCCTGGCCCATGGATTTTGTTCTGTGCTGTTTATTGTCACTGCACCATGGTGCTGATCCAGCCTCTGCAGTGCTGGCTGTGCTGTTCCCTCACCCAGCCCTCAGTGAGGATATTCCAATCCTGCCAGAAAGGGTGCTTAGTGAAGGCAGCTGAGTGCCAAGGCAGCCTTTCTGAGCAGCCCTTTGGGACTCCTGCCCAGAACAGGGTCTGCTGGGGTCACTGGAGATGGCTCACAGCTCCTSCAGCCCCCTGATTACGGCTCAGTCAGTCCAGGGGATTGAGTCCACTTCCTCAGCTGAACTCTCATCTCTGTTAACTGTGCTGAACTCACATCTTGACAATATAAACAAAACACAGAATGAAAATGACTTGACCTTGCTGTTGAGTGTTCAGGATTACCTTCACCTCTGAGCTGTAACCACAGATTGCTGCCCAGGAATGCACGTGCTGCTCTGACAGCACCAAGCTACTCATAAATACCTCCATGGATCAATACTATTCCTCAGAGAGACCAGCTCAGGATGGCAGGAGAACCAAAACTGCCACTGACAGCTAATTTAGGAACAGGAAACCTCCCCTATAGTGAGGGCTGCTTATGCTTTTCAAATGCATTCAGKGAGCACACCTGAATCGGAGGCAGTAAAGATTCTGGGGCAGAACAATGCCATTATAATATTTTTTGTAATAYTTTATTACCAGGTCATCAGACAGAAGTTCAAGTCATATTGACACCAAGCTGTCAGCTCCYCCTTCCTAGGCCAMATCATTTTCAGTTTGCTRCTGCTAGGGATTATCAAAGACATAACTATTTACTGGTGTTCTTGCATGCTATTGCTCTCTAGTGAGTGATATCATCAGAGTCTGCTTTAATCTGTTCATTTTTCCTACTGTCCTGCCAAGGGATGAACAAGTTCTGCTACTTAACAGAAACCTCCTTCCATTTTTGTCCTTCTCTTGGTCTGATTTGAGCTCAGTCCTTTCTCTGTGATGGTAAATGATGACCTCTGCTCGTCAGGCACTGCACTCGTGACTGCCAACAGCCTGCGTGCCTCCAAGGCTGCASATGCTCTCACCAGACAGGGGTACAGCCCTGAGGGGGGAGGCAGAATAAAAACAAACAGAGAGCACTGCCAGAGCAGTCCTGTAAATGTTAATTACAGCAGCCTGGCTTCTAATGGAGTGGGGCACTGACAGCAGAGAATCCATGCTCATCAATCCACCGGGGGGATTCTGGACACGTTTCCATCAGTTTAACCTGGAGCTGCTGGAGGGAACCTTCAACCCAGCTATTTGGGGAGACAAAAGAAGCAGAGATTGTTTATTTCTGCTCTCCCCACRTTAATTACATCAAGGCAGACCATATCCAGACTCTTCTTTTCTTGTCCATTTCTTTCTAGACTTCCATGCAAACACTGTGCTTTGAAAACCCAGACTGTCAGCAYCTATGATAGCAAATTAATGCCTTGGTCTTGAATGCCTCATCGTGGGTGCAGTGACACCATAATACAGCTCTGAAGTGAACTGGTCAGCACCTGCAGTTAYTCTCCACGTTGGAGCTCAGTTGCTTGATAAATTCCCCTTCGATCACAGGCTTGGGTTTGGCTGACAGCTTCATAAGAAATTAAAGCTAGGTGCAACTTGGTGGAACAGGCTCTTAAATTACAGTAGATGCTGCAGTGTTATTATTAGCTTTTTATCACCTCGGGTAGCAAAAGCTGAAATTACTTTTACATATTCAAAGGAAGAAGCTCTGAAATTGCAAAACAATGCTGTCGCCATAAAATGTACCAACAATTTCCAAATAATCCATTATCTTGACATTAAGACCAGCAGTAATTATTTCCAGTTACAGCTGCAGCAGACAAATGGAAACAGCAATGTTGTGGAAATGGGAATGTGAGAACTCCTAAAGTATGATAACTCGTGATGCAATTCTCCAAATCCTGGAGTCTGTTATTTTGGTCTGTATAATACCAGTCAGTAAAAGGTGGGTGTAGTGTATGCTTTGTGGAGCCAGAAGAAGGGAGCAGTGAACAGCTCTGTATGTACTGTTCTACCATTTTCTATTTCAGCCTGAGAACTTGGTGTCCAGAGAAGCCTTTTCCCCACATACCTTTTAATGGAAACCTGGTGTTAGGAGGAAAAAAGAAATCTTTAATCAGAAAAAGAAAGAACTGCAAGAGTTTTAAGTGCATAGACAACTCTCCCCACTGAATTCCTGAGTGGCACTAGGTTCAGGCCAGCCTTTCCAGAAGACCTGTGGGACAAGATTATGGGGGTAAGCTGATATGTCCCAGCTCGATTCTGAGATCTTTCCATTTCTCTCTTTAAGAACTTTCTCTTTTTTAAAAGAATGAGTGAGGAGATAATCATAAATTGGGACCAGGATTATCTATTTCCACRTTTTAGTTCCATATTAAGCTCTGTGTGATCTTTGGCAGATTGTCATTCCCTGTGGACCAGTGAGAGAGCTACTTTACTTCCTGCACATTTTGCACATTCTGGATGCAAATTCTGCCTGAGAGCCCACTCTCTGAAAGAAATAACATTGGCTGGAACTTTCAGGAACTAATTCAAATGCAATAAAGAAAAGGCAGGAACAGCCATGAGACARTTTGAGATGTCACTTACATGAAATGGCAGATCCTTCTCCTTTCCCAAGCACTTTTTAGTCCATACACATCTGAGTGCAATGTACACRTGCACAGAGAGAGCAGGACATTATCTCAGCTGTCCTGCTCCAAGGAAACCTGTCCCTGGATGTGTTTGGCTTCTWATACACAGYGGCCATAGCARAGCCTGCAGGATTTTCAGGAACCACCATACACCTGTATTAGTTCTGGGTTTAAAAGTAAACCTGCATGTAGAACTGCTCCTGCCATGCTAAATGTCAAGCAGGAACAATCCATCTTTTCCTTGGGAAGAAATAATCCAACCTAACAAACCTCGTGTGATTCAGCAGTACTTCCATTAATCAATCAGTCATTTGCAAGAAAAGGTTTTGTCATGTTGTTTATATTAATATGGGACTCATTCAAATGCAGACAAGCTGAAAGTATAAGCTTAAAACATGCCAACCATATTTTACATTTCCTGGAAACATCTGTTTTTAGTCTAGTCCTAGGCACATGTTTGTGGTTGCATGTTTATGCTTGTTTAGTTTGCCAGAGACCTCGTACGTAGCGTAGCACAGCTGACATGATATCCTGAAACACAGCATGGAAGTATCTGTAAAACATGATGTTCCCAGTAAATCTGTGGAACATTTGTTGTAACTTTCTTGTAATAAAAGAAACAACTCAAAAGCCCTGTGACAGCCTTCTGCCTTCACTGTATGGTGCAATTAATTAGCTAAGTTTGGAAATTGTGCACATGCCCGAGTGGCGCTATCAGGGAGACTGGGAGCGATCCTGATCCCGCATGCCTCTCATGTCCAAACTCCCATTAAACTTAACGGCAGTTTGGGGGGATGCAGGAATGCAGGGCTGACCTTTATGGGGAAAGATGAATGGGAGCTCCAGACTTCAAAGCTTAGGTGCCCCTGCCAGTCTGGAGTGTGCAAGTGATCAGCACGCCAAGTGCTGAAGGCATCTGCTAAATATCACGCCACAGCTCAAAGCTGTAATTAAGAAAAATATAAACTGGCTCGAGGAAGAAAAATATTAGTAATAATTGAAAATGCTTTGGCTCTTGCTTTTGTCCTGATGATCTCATTAGTTTTGGTTACAGAAACAGTTCTCACACTGCCTGACGTGGGGCATGCTTTGTTTGTGCTCTCCTTCTACCCACATCTTTCCCAGTTAACTTTTATTGCTCAATACAAAGGTCATATCGAAGGCTTAATTAAATTGTATGTGGGGAAACTGTAAACTTATTTTGGAAGGGAGTACAAAAATATTTAAAGCCATCCCAACTCCTCTCCCCCAGACACTCCTTAATTTCTTGTGCAGTAAAGGAGCATGTGTTATTGGCACTCTTTCCCTTGAGGAGAAACTGCATCTTTTCTGGCTTCAAAATTTACATTTTACGAATATCCCACCTTTTCATAACCTSCTAATTGTATTTGCAATTGACATTTGTAATGAGAATTTTAATTTAGCTCTGCTGCTATAAACACAGAGAGCTCCAWTTTGTAACAGGCCTGTGTATGATCTTATACTTCAGCAGGTAAGTTCAACTTACAGCCAGGATTGGAAGTTCCCTTAAACTTTGCTTAACTTTAAACAGAACTTGGAGCACCAAGATAAATACTATTACCCACCTGCTTAGGTTAGGCATGCCTCTCAGGTATAGAACTGAAAAGTAATTCTGAAAACCCTGGTAGGTCTACCTAAGCAGCATCTACTGTTTCTTCATGCCATGAGAAGACAACCACATAGCTTGAGAGTAAGGTGAGGTCTGAGGAGCTACAACCTGTGTGTAGCAAGGCCAATCCCAAGGAATTGCAGGCTTCCTTGTGCCAGGCTGCTGCCCGAGCTGTGTTGTGCACCAGTGAGGTTCTCAATGCTCCCAGTCAGCTGCTGCCCAGCCCTAGGGGCAGAAGGATTCTCTGGGCCCTTCTCCATCTCCATCAGCCCTCCATGGTTTGTGTTTGTGCAGCTGGCTGCACACGGAGCCCTGGAGCTGTGCTGGAGGTGGGGGATGCTCTGCAGGTCTGCTCTCCTCAGCCAGACCTTGCCAGCCTGTGGGACCACACCGAGTGCAGGGGAGCAGAGAGGAATCTGCCAGACAGATGGCACCAGGGCTCAGAGCCTTCCTGTGAGGGGTTTACTAGGGGTGCTTGCACCCAGGTCTCTCCTGCACTGTCCAGTCAGAGGAGTTGTGCAGGGAGGGACATCCAGCTCTGCCTGGATACCTGGGTCTGTCCTGGAAGCAAACTGGCCCAAAATACACTGGAAAGAAYGAATCAATTAACTAACAGGGTGTGAGCCAAAAGAGAAGTGACAATAGGAACTGCTCTGTGCCCTGCATGAGAGGTGCTCGTGCCTCCCCAAGGGGATGGCAGGAGGGGCAGGAGCATGGGCTGCTCTCTGCTCAGGAAGCCATTCTCTCACATTTTAGCATGAGCAGATCCCAGATCCTCAAGGAGTGAGCAGGAGAAAATCAGCCCCTGCAGAACTCCYGTCCCACCAAGGGCTGGGACTCAGGGCAGAGCCCTTTTAGCCCAGCAGCCTTCAAAGAGAGGCAGGGAGAATTCAACACAGGCACTGCAGGCAGCTCGGCAAAACCCCGAGTGAATGGCCACAACTGACAGCGACTCCAGCACGGCAGCCACAGGAAAACAATCACAAGCATCTCTAAAAGATATCTGAAAGGGTCTTTTCACCCTGCAAGCAGGCTGCTCTCATCATTCCTCATTCGTTAAAAGCCAGTCAAATTCCTCCACTCATTCCCATTGCTCCCTTAGAAACTTGGGCAGATACAATTCCTGCTTTAAGATTCTGAAGTCACCACATGACAACAGAGAGGGTTTAAAATGCTTCCTGTATTTCTGTCATTTTTGAGCCGCCACAGAACCTTATACTAAAGATCTCTTAAAGAGGTTCAAATAATAATAATAATTGATGTTTAATTACAGAATAAACATTGAAATCACCTCAATCTACATAGCATCTGATTGCTTTTTATCTAGATGATAGAAAGGATTAGTTGTAATGCCAAACAATACTTCTAGTCCTTATATCAATCAGTAGGAATTTTYATTTAATTGAATCTTTCCAGTATTTCATTTCACTCAGAACTGAAATCAAAAGAAACTGTGGCAAGATATTATCCTGGATTAATCATCTGAGCCTGAACCATCAGGAGCAGTACAGAAAAACATCGTGGCATGAGGCTTGCTTCAGCTCTGGTATGGGSAGCTTTAATGAGTCTTTTCTCCTGCTCTAGACTGGCAACTCTTCAGCACTGCACATCCTCTATTTCACACTGCAGGTTTATCCAGGCAGCCCAGCTCCATCCCAGCTGACAGTTATTGACAGGGAGGATGATTAGAGCCATCACTCTGCTGAGGAGCTGCAGCAGCAAGAACATGTTTCATGTGAAAATACCAAAGGGCTTAAAAGCATTATCTTATTAGTAGCATGCAGTGAAACTGATGAACCCTTATCACAGTCAGCAGGATGATGAATACCCAAATAACACAAACGGAAAGGAGATATACAACCAGAGTAAAAAATAAACTTTTCCAATGGAAACTCTTACAGAACGAAGCTCCATCCATTAGAGTATGCAAAAGGCTATGTTCTGTCAGTGTTCAGGCTGTGGGGCAAATTCAAGGAAGGAAATTCTTGTTTGGAGCTGGCAATGATCCCTTTCCCTGCTCTGTTTTTGTAAGGATGTGAACTGCTCCCTCAATTTTCATGGAGTCACCTACAGCAAAAGCACCAGACTGAGCTGAACAAGTCTSCCAACACTGGGACATAACACACTGAGGGCTACAAATCGTCCCCTTTTTTGGGGAACAACACTGCTCAACTTCACCTTGGCCAGGGTTCTCTCACTTGGCCAAAAGGAAAAAACATTACTGCCATTAGCCCTCATGGGCTGAGCCCCCTTGAGGCATTGTCTCCATCATGAGAATGCTTAAATCACCATTTTAAGAGGGATAAACCCTGCACTGGAACCCCAGGGTCTGGCTTCCCTCTGCACTGATGGGCTCAAGCCTGACTGCCCAGGTGACACCGGTGACAAAGGCCAAGGTCCTGCTGCAGGCACCTGTGCACAATCCAGGGGTTCATGGTCCTGCTGCAGGCACCTGTGCACAATCCAGGGGTTCATGGTCCTGCTGCAGGCACCTGTGCA
>JACDOX010000163.1:470285-490164 GCA_014549065.1 Cardinalis cardinalis | reverse complement strand
CACCTGTGCAGGATCCAGGGGTTCATGGTCCTGCTGCAGGCACCTGTGCAGGATCCAGGGGATCATTGTCCTGCTGCAGGCACCTGTGCAGGATCCAGGGGATCATGCCAAGGGGCTTAGCGCGGTGCTGGTGAGAAACAGTGCTTGTTTTTAAGGACAAGGAAGCTGGAGAGCATGCAAGCATCAGGGTGTGGCTGGAAGTGTGTGGAGAGCAGTGGGGAGCCCAGATCAGGGAATTCAGTGGGCTTTGATGAACATGAAGGACAATCTTTGCTGCTTCCATGCCAGAACTGGCATGAACACACACAGAACGCTTCTCAGGTGACTGAGCAGGGGGCTCCACCTCTGTRTGCTTCCAGCCAGCCAAGGAAGCTTTGACAGGCCCTCAGCCTCTCTGAGATGTATCAGTTATCTATATTTTCTTCACTGCCACTTCTTCCTGTCACAGGAGCTCCAATAAAGGAAAAACCCACTGGAAGTTCAGGAGAGCTGACACCGTGTGCTGCCATGGATCTGTTGGCACTGCTGTGGGCTGTTATGCAAATACACATCAGTGGACTTTGTACAACATAAATTATGTAAATATCCAGGTAGAGACTCTTCAAAATGCAGATTACTTGCCTGATGTTTGGAGACAATAATTAAGATCTCTGATGTGAATTAAGATCTCTGGGATTGCTGTGCAAGCTGGGCCAGCCTGTGGATGTCTAGGCCTAGCAAACCTCATTTCACATGCAGATTCCATCTTGGTAAGAAGAAATTTGCAGTCAAAGTTGACTGTGTCATGATCTACTTAAGCCACATACCACTGACACCACAGGTTATAGGAGATCCTTGAACTTACAGCTGCAGAAGGGCTTCATAAGATCCCATCTGGAATTTAGGTATACACTTGTTCAGGATTTTGAAGGGTTGTCCTTTTCAATTAAGAATTAGAATTTTACTTTGTGGATGTCTATATGCAGACATCCACACATCTCCATGAGGCCAGGTGGCTCATCCTTCTGTGGGGGCCAGGGTTGGAGTTCTCCAGGGGGTTCTCCAGCCCTGCTCCTGGCCTTGGCTGAGACCTGGACCATGACCAGCACAGCCAAACTGGGCTCTGGGCTGGGCCATGAGCTCGGGTCACACTGTGGCCCAGCACGTTGGGCTCTGCTCCTCAGGGCTCCCCCTCAGGAACGAGCTCAGCAGAGTGGTGGTTCAGCCCCAGCAGGCAGCTGAGTGCCACACAGCTGCTGGATCAGCCCCTGTCACCATCTCTGAGGGCAGGAGAATGAAAAAAATAATCTAAAAAAGTAAACCTCACAATAACTGTAATGAAAAGGAGAGAGGAATAAACCCCAAGAGCAGTCAGTGATGCCCTGCACAGTTGCTCACAACCTGCTGGCCATGCCCAGCCTGTCCCCAAGCAGGGAGCAGTGCCTCCTGGCCAGCTCCTCCCAGTCTGGGGACTGGGAATGTGGCACGGAATCTCCCTTTGGCCAGCTCAGCTCAGGTGTCCTGGTCCTGCTCCCTCTGCTCTTCCTCACTGGCAGGGCATGGGAAACAGAAAGCCTTGACTCAGGGTAAGCTCTGCTYAACAACATCAAAACATCAGTGTCTYTTCAACATTATTCTCATCCTGAATTCAAAACACAGCACTGTACTAAGATGAAAATTAACCCTATCCCATCTGAGAACTGGATAAACAGATTTTTTTTTTTCCCAGAGAACACTAAACATCTTAGATTGGGCTCAGTAGGCCCATTCCTGTCATCTGACATCCTACAAAAATCTAGGCCAAGTCATATATCCTTTGCTGGAAAAGAAAACATCACAGACTGTCTACTTGGGTAAAGAATTTGGAGAAACTAGGTTTGCAGGAATAGTAAACTGAGCATCTGTTGGACTTCATTAAATTCTTATTTAACTTGAGTTGAGATCAGTGAAATTAACCTTTATGCCTCAACTGTGTTCTTCCTGCTTGAAGCAGCTGAATCAAAGCAGCTCACCAAGGGCATCCTTCTGCTTTATAACTTCAAAGAACATTTATTCAGAGATAGAATGTGAGGATCACATAACTGGAGCCAGATGATAGAGAAATCACTGCAAACTGAGGTAGGCAGGAAGAATACCTAATTTAAAGATAGATTAGAGRTCTGAAACAAAGGTTCATAAAGACTGGTGTGTTACAAAGCAGAGGTAACAATTCCCCAGACAGGCAGAGACAGTGCAAGGTGAATGGAAGAGCCTTTCTAACCCCTGCTGCTGAGCAGCGCTCCCTGAACCACAAACTATGAAAAGAAAAGGAGCTCAGAAGATGATTTGCAGCCGTGCAGTTTGCTTTACTGGCCTGTGTAGGCTCTTCAGGACATGGACAGTAATTTCTGTGCACCTACAGGAGCCAAGGTTGTGATCTTGACTGGGGCACTCGTGCACTACTGTCAAATCAAAAATAGGAAGACATAAACAATGGTAATTAAAGGGCAGCAAAGAACAACAATGGACATTTTAACATTCAATTAAACCCCAACATTTACTGGTATCCAGAACAGTTGCCAAGTTACCAGCCATCCAYAAGGTTGCAATCAAACCCTAAACTAGAAACCCCAGAGATCTACAGCCCTCTAGTTACAGATTTATATTAGAACCATTCAGAATAATTAGAAGGGATAGAACTGATAATTTCACTGAATCTTCTCCAGCTGACCACGAGCGTATCCAAGTGTGGGATATGCACTGAGACATCCCTCTATCCCTGACCTGGTACACTCAAGCACTACAGGCTCCTGACATCTCCAAAGCTGAGAGCAAGTCAAGGAAACAGAAATACTCCTGTGATGTGTCACCCAGCCACAAGAACCCCTCAGTCCCACCAGGGATATTCCAAAGAGCAGAAGGTATTGTGAGATGAGACCTGAAACACTCAGAGCATTTATTTCTAGCTCTGGAGTGGGAGAAGGCAGAAGATATGATCTTGTATCTGTTTCTCTGCAACAAATTGTTGCACCTCACTGAATATCAAAAGGCAGTTTAGTTCTGCCATTGATAGTGAATGAAAAAAATTGCTGTGGAGTGACAGTGGTCACGCAGCTCTGTGCACCTTTAATGGAACTAATAACATGGTTCCCTTGTAAAATACCAAGCCTTGTTTGTGCAAGGATTACTGCAGTAACATCCCTTAGGAGCAAAACAATTCCTTGTCCATGGGCTGATGCACAATCTCTTCCCCACGCCACATTTCCACCAGCTTCCATTAAAAAATTAGAAGCAAATTGCTTGACTTGTGAGTTACAAACCTTACATCAATGTGTGTTTGAAAGTGGGCTGGGAGAAACCCCTGAAGTTTGCTCTGCACTTTGCTCTCACTTTCCAGTTACACAGGGATGCTTTTTGGTAATAGGTTTTGCTTCAAACTGACACCTCTCAGAGAGAAATAATTTTACCAAACTGTCTCCAATTAGTGTGGCAGAACATGGGCAGGCAGGGAAGTGGTGGCCCCACGCAGCTCAATCAGGTGTCCCCCTGTTCAGCCAGACAGGAAAAGGAAAGGCAGAGGATGGTGGCATAGGGCACATGGTGAGAAACAGGAGAGCAAAGCCTCCAACTGCACTGGCAGYGGCATGCATGTGAAGGGCCACAGGAAAGGGAGACCAGGAGGAATGTGATAAATYGTTAAGGGTGACAGAGGACACTCAAAAACTGAGGTATGAAATGCCTTCTCTGCCCTGGCTTTGCTAACAAGGTGATTGCTCAGGTTCCCATGGCTCAGTCTGGGGAGGGAAGATCCCAGGGCAGAGGAAAATCAAATTAGGGACTGTGAGCTGGCAGTGGGAGGAGGAGCAGCACCAGGGCTATGCAGGCAGCTGCCTATGGGGTGCTGTGAAAGGCCTCTTGGTGAAGGTTTTAAAAGCCAGATGAGGCACACAGGGATGGGTTTGTCAGAGCTGACTCTGGCTTAGGACACTAATCCATCCTAGAGAAGCTTCTCCATCACTGTTTTCAATCTTCCAATGATCCACTCATTTTGATTAATCTACTCCATGTGAAAAGCAAATGAAAACAAAGTATTCAATCAGTTGGTGACTAAATTTGTAACTATCTATAAAAACCAAGGGTGAACACCTTGTAAAAAGAATATACACTGGCAGCTATTGCTGATGAAGTGCTATCGATAGGCATTAAAGCTGCAAATGGCAAGGTGTTGGCAAAGTGAGAGGAATTGCTGCAGAAAGTAAAAAGCCAATCTGTATGATGAACAGAGTGTACATAAAGTACAGCAAATTACCAGACACACAGCCCTGCGAGTACAGAGGCATGGGAGCTGATTAAGAAGTCCTTGTGAAGAAATCTTGAAGGCTGGCCAGTTCCCCCYAAGTCTCTGGCAGGCGCTGCAGCCGCTCAGCAGTGAAAAGAGCACTGTGTGTGATGTGAGCACACGCACTCGTGGATTACAGGGAGATGATGGATGTGCCATACCACAGCAAATGGCTGCTTGGAACTGCCACCCCCTTGCAGAACAATCCTGCTTTTCAAAGCCTCAGCGCTCTTGGCTGGAGGCCAGAGAGGGAGGCTGGACAGGCGCGGGGTTCTGTGCGAGGAACCCGCGGGCGCGTGGCGGGATGTGCCGGGCGGCACCGCCACCTCAGCCCTGTCCCACACATCTTTTCATGAAAATCCTTTCCTTAGGATTTTTCCTCCTGAGACGCTGAGAGGCCTCAGGAACAAAATGCAAACAATGGTTATCTGCTGCTGTGGAATGCAACAGGTGCATCTGGGATTGGTCYCATGTCTCTAATTAATGGCCAATCACAGTCAGCTGGCTCGGACTCTGTCCAAGCCACAAGCCTTTGTTATTCATTCCTTTCTATTCTATCCTAGCCAGCCTTCTGAGAAAACCTTTTCTTCTATTCTTTTAGTATAGTTTTAATCTAATATATATAAAAAAATAATAAATCAGCCTTCTGAAACATGGAGTCAGATCCTTGTCTCTTCCCTCCTCCTGGGACCCCTGTGAACAGTCACACAACCCAGTGACACTGGAGCCTCTGCTGCTGGGCTGGGCTTGGCTTGCCGCACACCTCACCCTGTGCATTGTACCCTGAGAGGGAGATGATGGCCAGAAGTCCTCAGAAGCCCAACAGCTGCTGATCTTCTCTAAACCCAGGAGCCTGATTTGTATTTATTTTTTCACTTCTTGGGTTTTCTCAAGACATTCCTTCTTCCTATTTCCTTCTAATTAAATACTATGGAGCCTTGCTCTTTAACCTGCTAACTAGAGAAAAAAATTAATGATTTTCTGGTCATTTTAAGAGCCATCAAATTGTTTAGACTGGAGAAGACCTTTAACATCATGAAGTCMAACCTCTAACCCAGCACTGCCAAGTCCAACAYGAAAYCCTGTCCCTAAGCACTGGGGCAGGAGCTTGGACTAGATGAYCTTTMACAAAGRTCCCTTCCAACCCAAGCTATTCTRTGATGTTATGAAAATATGAATTATTTGAGTACTGTTAATAATGGCTTGTGCCAAGGAAAAATTAACGGGACTGAATTTGCTGTAACTGAAAGATGAGCTTGGCTTAGAGTCACAAAAGGACTGAATAAGCTCAGGTTTGTACTGGAAGACTATTCTCTGCTTTACCAGCTCTCCAGGAAAACTTCAAGGCAGCAAAATCACAAACATGACTAAATTTAGTCTGATTTATCTGTCTATTTGAAAATTACCAGTGCTTTAATCCTTCCTGAGATAGTCTGCTTTAAATGAAAGCTGAGTAGGCAGAGGTAGCCTGGTAAAAAATTCATTACTGTCTTTTTGCTTACCTATTGAAAAAGAAAGACTCCCCCCAAATTACAAACATAACTGCTTTAATTGGGGATTCTGGGTGCAGCAGCAATGGAAATAATAAAGCATGCATGAGATTATGATTGTTGAACTTTCATTGCTCTACAGCCAAAAATAATCAGAAATRGGCAATTGTAAACATCAGCCAAATGCTATTCCAAGGGCGTGTCTCAGTAATTTGTCTTGTTTCCAGACCCACCAAGYATCTGCAACTGCCACTAGAGTCAAGACCTTGAAATGCATCTCCAGGAGAATCCGCCTGCGTTGCTGCGGCAGGGCCACGCTGAGCAGCTCTCAGTGCTGTGCATGCCCAAAGCAGAGCAGCAGCAACAGCTCCAGGAGCGCCCCAGTGCCCCTCTGACGGGGCGCGCTCAGCAATAAAGGAGCACCACCTGCTTCAGGCAGCTCAGCACCTGGGACAGCTTTCCTGGGGAGCTGCCCCCGCCCGGCCCACCCCGCCCGGGATCCAGCACAGACTAACAGCAGCGCTCGGGGCAGGTGGAGATGGCAACGTTTCTGCTCTCCCTTTGTGAAGGGGATTGTGGAAGAGCGTGGGGATGGCAGTGGGATGGGAGGGAAGGTACAGCTGTTTTCTGCGCCCTGAGTTGTGTTTTTCTTTTCAAAACTGCATCTTGCACGTGCAGCTGAGGGGCTCCTCCACTCCTTACATCCTCCTACCTCACATCTGCCAGCCTGCCCAGCCCTGCTCTGCACTGTGAGTACCAGGAGAGCTGCGTGTGTTCTGGCAGGGCTCTGGGCCACAAAGGTCAAACATTTTACAGGTATAATATACTTTTGATTCAGGTGTTATTGTGCCCTTATGTAGCCTTTAAAACCGCTAAATTAAACCCCTGGTTTTTTCAATAGCTCTGAAGCTGTGCTGCAAGTGTATTATGTGACTTCCGAAGGAACTGCCTGTAAAATGTGACAGAAAATGAATGCAACTAAACCCAAACAAACCCCTGCCTCACTCCCAGAAACACCACATCTTTTACATCCTGGAATTTTTCAGTAGTTAAAGTCATACTTCAGCTGAATTTCCACTGTTTAGGTGAAATTTATGATGCAACAGCCAAGTAATTTATATTCTTGTTTGTTATGAGACTTCTAAATTCTGCTTTACTACAGATGTCAGCCACCATACTGTATTCTATCATTTGCCAGTGAAAGCTTTTCTTTGGAGTTAAGACATTCAGATGAATCACGTTTTCTTTGCATCTTTTTTAAATGAAAGGTTTCCTTGTCTCTGTAATTCCCACTCCCCCATCCTCCAGTTTCTGTTGCTCTCACTCTACAGAGACAGACTGAGATATTTATTCCCTTACTTAACAATGAATAGTACAACATATCAGTGAAAGCCTTTCTGAAATCAATGAGACTTTTTATGGAGTGTGCTACTACTCATTGTGAGCAGGAGTGTTTCAGTTTGGCCTGAAGAAAGCCCCAAGATGACATAAGCTGGAATGAATAGAGTTACTCAGCACTACAATACACGTGTCAGAGACCTGGGCAGATGGAAAACCATTTCAGCAGCTGCCAAGTGCTCTGACCCCCTAGAGCAGGTAAMAAGAGACCCTGGCAGTTCTTAAATCAAAGCATGACTGTCTTGACAGTAATTTCAGAATAATCAATGGAAGAAGTAACTTTTTGCATTCCTAAAAAGTCTTTGGTTCAAGTCTTAACAGATATTACAAACAGCAAGTATGGCAGCACTCCTGGGAAGTAGCATTCCCATTTTTCRGATGAAAGAACAGACATGAAGTGGCTAAAATGATCCAGGTGGTGTCACAGCAGAAACCTGCAATGGCCTTCAGAGTCAGCACTACACTTCCATCTTTAGTCCAGAAACCAGTGCAGCCAAATGTCATTTCATTCCAAATGTGGCCATTTACTAAAAGCTAATTTACTGTGTGTCCAAATCAAAATCAAACTGTAGGTGGTCATACACTGGTTTTCCAGCCTGTATCTCACATGTAGCTCATGGTTCTTAGCCCACAATATCTGATGGGGGATTGGATTGCCTTTGTTCTGTTTGTACAGTCTGATCTCACACCAGGGCTCCAGGAATATCTGGATCATTCATTTATTGTAATTAGCTAGGGTGTACCAAAACTGAATGCCTGTCCTTGCTAAAAACAGGATGGGCATAAAAAATAAAAAATGTGGAATGCAAAATAAACAGTAATAATCAGATGTGATGACAGAAGTACACAACAGCTGCTGCTCTTGTGAGGTGCTGGGAAGTCCAAGCTGGAAGTATCAAAGCAGAGTTACAGTGGAGAAAGCTGGCAGCAAACAGACATGAAACAGTGCAAGATGAAATAGCTTTCCCCAAATCATGCACTCTGTGACAAATTTCACGTGTGATGTGATACAGGTTATCACATGTGATACACTGAAGGTCCAGTATGTTCAGTATTTCTGTGTGGGTGTGTGATTTGGAGTTCTTTAATACTTCCTACCGTGCAAAGGAATGGTACCAGGTTCCTGAAGCACAATTTGATAGACTACAAACATCCATTTAATTCAGACATTCTCAGCACCTGTGAGAAGTTACAAAGGCATCCAACCTACCTCTAAAAAATAAAAGTATCCAATAACAACATATGCCTCAGCATCTGGAGATCACCAGGCAGCACACACATCCCACCTTGCTTGCACAGGCTGAGACAGGCAGGAGTTTGCTTTTTATCTCACCTGCTCCACTGTTAGATTGTTATCCTGGAAATACACTGAATGCTTATGTAAAAGGAACTTCATGCCTGGCCAAGTACACAATGCCATTAACATTTTAAAGCCACTCTGTACATGTCCAATCTTCCTGCTGTCTTCATCCTTGTCCCTGTTCCTGTGGTGACCAATATTTATTTACCTGTGTCTCAGTTTCAGACACTTGCCCCAAGTTTCTGGAAGGAAATGAAGATTCTTCCCTCAGCAATCTCGAAGCAATTTCCTTTTCCTCTAACATTTCTGGCTTTCTGCACATCCTGATTGCTTCCCCTAGTCAAAGAGCAATTTCTCCTGTTTGCTTCAAGTGCTTTTGGGTTCCCTGTGTGCTGAAGGGAACAGTTCTCTGGCAGGGAGGGCACAGCTGACACTGTCCCTGTCACACCTGTGTAGGAACAGCTCAGCCTTTTTCTGGGCTGGGGATCTGTGCAGGGAGCTCTGCTGGAGGGCAGAGCTGTCCTGGCACAAAGGGACATTGCAACAGGACACGAAGTGAACAACACGCACATGCTGAAACGTCCAAGGTAAAAAGAAAAAGTTTATTTCCAAACTCCAATATTTATAGGCCTTGAAAAGTGACCGTGGATTGGAGGATGAAATTGCCACCTCTCCAGCCACACTGGTCAATCCAACAGTCCATCAAATTTCTCCTCCTCCAGAAAGGAATGCAAAACAATCATTATTTATATGAAAGGTGGGTGACAAACTCCATTACAAAAATGTAAACATAAAAGGCTTAGAAGAACTTAAAAGAACAGGGTGACAAAGGGACCTTCATGGACTGCTGGCATGTAAAACCTTTACACCTGCCTTGCCTCAGAACAGGAGAGAACACTGATTAATGCACAAAAATATTGAGTATCATCTGTTCTAAATGACCAAAGATGGTTAGGCTTTAGAGGGAGCAAACCCAAAGCTCCCATCCATATCCCCTCTCTGGAAGGGCATGGAATGGCCTTGCCCATACCCACACCCTACAGCCACAGGCTCCTTCAGGCAGCAATCAGCACTGGAAGGGAAAGAATTCATTTGTACACGTAGAAATGCAGCATTAGGAATGTGCAGGAGCACGCAGAGCAGTCATTTCTATTTTACTTGTTTATGTACCTCTTGTAAAAATAATCATTTATGGCCATTAGAAAGCAGCTCCAGTGTAAATCAAATGAACAGAGCAGCGCAGTGCTGCTGCCTGCTCTGCTCAGGTTTATTGGCAGCTGGGTCTGGCAGCACTGCCAGGTTAYCATCACCCCCAAACCAGGGGGGGGTGAAGGAGAGGAGAGGTGGGTGCCACACTGAGGCTGAGTATGGAGAGTGAGGGGCTTCTCCTCCCTCTCTGTGCAGGAGGCAGAGTGGGGCTGCTCCTGTGATGCCTTAGGAGTTCAGCTTTTACATCTTTCATGTATTTGTAATCCTGCAATTCTTTAGTGTGCAACTCTAAAGCTCCATAGCCTGCCAGCTGCYGTTCTCCCATTGTATTCTGACAAAACAATTCCTCTCCAGGCCTGGGATCCAAGGACACCCCACAGCCTCAGGCCCCAAAAAGTACAAACAAAAGTGAATTGGGRGAGCAAASTGGGGGTAAAATTACTTCATTACCKGAAGCTGYAATTGGAAAATTAACCCCTGATATGCAAATAGACCAAAATTGTATCTGTCTGAAAAACTGGTGCCCATTGTCCATCTTGGGTGTAGCCCCTTGGAGGGGCATCATCTGCCCTTAATGAAGGCCCTTCATTAAATACATCTGCTTTTGTCCTTTCCATTTTGTCTGGCCTCTGTTTCTAGGTAAGCCCAAAACAGGCACCGGTTTTGTGCTTCTTTGCACTCTGAAAGCAAAGGAATTACAGAACTTGATGTGATCCCAACCCCATCCCTTGATAATCTTCCCATTATTCCTTCCTAGGTGCCTTCATTCAGTGACAAAGTGGCAAACCAAAGAGAGGAAAACGTGGGGAGCAATGCCTAAATCAAAACAAAGGCTGCATGGAAAAATCTTCCCCTTGAGACTTCTGGCATCTCAAAATACGAATTACTTATTTTTACTGGAGAGCTGCCTGGAATAATCTGGGGAGAAATAAGGGCCTGTGACTTGCTCCAAGTTAAAAATACYGTTGAGAGGAAAGCTGAGGGCACCTTTTGCTTGTACCCAGCCACTTTTCTATGCAGTCTGATAGGTATCACATTGTGTTATGCATGAGCACAAAAGAGAGCACAGAGGAGCCTGCTCCTGTAACAGAACCTCAAAAATAAAAGAGATTTGAAAGGAGATTTTTCCCCCTCTTGAAGAAGTCACTTATCAGCTCCAAAGAGTCCCTGTGGGGAAATAAACCTTCAGAACCGTCCAGTAAAAAGCTCCAATGCATTTAATCCTTCTTGAAATATAACCTAGGGTGCCAAGCAGGAAAAGAACAGGGATAATGGGGAGGAGAAGTGCAGACACCAAAATATCCCTGACAACATCCTGGACTGTGCCCCAGAATGAGGAGCTGTCCCCCTGACAAACCTTGGTGGGCTTCAGTTTCCTATGGGAATATGCCAGCAGGCAGAAAATCCTCAAACCAACCTTATTTAGAACCTCTRTTGCTAATTCATCTCTATCAGAAATACAATTTTCATCTTGGTCTGGCTCAGAAATGAACACCTTTGTAAAGCAGACAGAGCAACTCTGAGTTCTACAGCCTTTAGGGAAAGATGTTATGAAATCCTGCAGTTCTCTGTATTCCCTGGGCAACATCCTGCACAGTGTTACCTGCTCAGCATGCAGCTCAAAATGAGTACAGACAGGTATTTGCTCTCATAATTACCATTTGATAGCAGGGATTATGTTCTGTCCTGAATCTGCCATCTCTCCCTAGAGCAAACCTGCCTGGATGATGAGCATCCATCAGRAATGAACTGATCAGGAGCTGGACTTGACACCAGTGGTTTCCTGCCCGCTACTCACATGTCCCTTTCCATGTGCTGGGATCCAGTAACTCCCAGTGGCACGGTGTCCCCAGAGCTCCGGGGTTACTGGGGTGGGATCTGGGAGTGCAGAGCACARCGCAGCACACACATCTCAGAACTGGCACTGGCAGTGCCGCCCTGCCCAGCTCCACACACCTGGCAGCACTGCCAGCCCCAGGGAGCCATGCAAGGGGCTGCAGCTGCAGCCGAGAGCCCCACTGCTCCCTGCCCTGCCTGTGCCATCCCTGTTGTGATTGATCTGGGATTCCCCAGGCAGGGCAGCCCTCTGGTTGTTCCCTCACAGCCTTTGGGTGAAGAGGTGATGAGAAAAGAAGTCCTGTAAACTGGAATAGCCTCATCTCTGGGTGATGTCCTCTTCAGTGCTGTCTGGGAAGCWCAGAAAAGCCAGATCTAAAGGGTGMTGTGTGACAGACCTGCTTCCAAAGATGTCACCTCTGGGAGAAGGAAGCTGTCACCCAGCATGGACACGTCACCAACAAGGCCACAGAACACATGCAAAAGGACTGAAACTTGCTCTCCCTAGAAACATTTCCTGTACCCCAAACACTGCCCTAGAAAATCAGACTTCAAGGCAAAGCAATTCCCCAAACAAACATCCCCAAGTGGCACCTACAAAGGAAATCAGCCTTGCAAATCACAGAATTCACAGAATCACTGGGTTGGAAGAGACCTGAAGGTCTCTTCATCATCGAGTCCAGCCCAGCCCCAACAGCCCAACTAAACCCTGGCACCCAGTGCCCCATCCAGGCTTTGTTAAACACACCCAGGGATGGGGACTCCACCACCTCCCTGGGCAGCCATTCCAGAACTTTATCACCCTTGTGTGAAAACCTTTTCCCTGCTGTCCACCCTGTATTTCCCTTGGCCCAGCTTGAGGCTGTGTGCTCTGGTTGTGTCAGTGCTGCTGGAGACAGAGCCCAGCCCCAGCTGAGCACAGGCACCTTTCAGGAGCTGTGCCCAGTGATGGGGGCAGCCCTGAGTCTCCTTTTCTCCAGGCTGAGCACCCCCAGCTCCCTCAGGGGTTCCTCTCAGGGTTTGTGTTCCCAGCCCCTCTCCAGCCTCGYTGCCCCCTCTGGATGTGCTCAGGGTCCCAAGGTCCTTCCCAAGCTGAGGGGCCAGAGCTGGGCACAGCACTCCAGGTGAGGCCTTGACAGTCMCARTCTGGCAAATCTGATCCCTCCTGGRTYCCACTCCCAGCACTGTGGAAGGGATTTATCTCCTTCACAAGGTTGGTGAGGGAATGGAATCACTGGTTAAGTGTAGATGCTGCAGTGACAAGTCAACCCRGTTCTTTAAGTACGTCCCACATCCTTCTGCAGAGGAAACAGATTCATCCTGAGGGACTGACACTGAAAGGTTTCTATGCTTTTTCCTCCTTAAAAAATACAACAGAAAAAGCACAGCTGAGATGCTTGATGTTTGGTGATCACTGATGAAGATCTTACTGAATCTCCCCCCGAATTTTTCATGTTAACATCTGRTCAAAAGGTTACTTTTCTATACAAAGAGGGGATAAAGTCTGTATTTGTTGTTAAAGGCAATTCCTTATGTAGGGAGGTGGGATTCTTCAATGCTTTTATCAARCCCATAAGAAGAAAATCACATTTTCTAGCAGTTTCATAAGCCTCAAGGAAATTTTAAAAGTTTGATGTCTTAAAACTCCTGTGGTTTTTTAAAACAGTAAACCTTGACAGGAAAATTCTGCAGCATATTTACTATATGCAAATAGACCTGCTAGCTGAGAAGTCTTAATTACCTTTCAACTGGAAGCAAACATTCACCAATACACCAAAAAATCGCATGGATTTGATTCTGTGTTGTAAAAGACATCAAAGTGATGATAAACATGAATGAATGAATGAATGAATGAATGAATGAATGAATAAATGAATGAATGAATGTAAAAGAAAACTCGTCTTTTTTTTTTCCCCAGAGATTTGCTAATGTAGTGGAAACAAGAAAATAAATTAATGAAGTTCCACTGCATATTTACAAATATTGTGGGAAATGTTTCTTTACTGAAGTTGTCCWGGAGTTTGATTTTATCTAAGCCACCTTACTGAAGAAAACATACTTTAATTAAAATTCTTACTGCATCAAACACTTCAAGCCAATATTTACATCCTGTTAACATCAAATAGATACATTTCAGTGCCCTGCTGAATGGGGACAGTCTGGTCATTTTGGGACATTTCTGCCACAAATCARCTTCTGCCAGCTCCAGAGGAATCTCCTGACAGCTTGTCCCAGTGCTGGAGAGCCATTCAGAGCCACCAGCAGAGACATCTGCTCTTATGGCTGAAGTCTCAGGAAGCTGCTCTTAATGAAACAGAAGAATTAAAGAAAAAACATGGAGGTGCACAAAGAAAGTCTGAATTCCATGGAAAGTGCAAAACAACTGATGATAAAATACTGCAGTTGCATGGTCAAGATGAACTTCTGCTCAGAAATAAAAAGCATTTGACTGCACTCCCTGCAAATGTTAGTGCCTGTGTTGTATGAGGAAAGGAAAAGAAGAATTGGACAGTTCTAGGCTGAATCACCTCTTACTTGTTTTAAGCCAGCTTTACTGGCTTCAGTGAAAAGGCTCTTGCCACTTAGCTTTGAACCAAAGATTTTAGGATTCTCTTGGGTGTGAATATACAATTCCTGGGACTTTTGCATGTTTTTTTTTCAGACAGATAACTTTTCTCTCCCTTGTCCCTGAGGAGGTGGCTGCTCTCTGCCACTGTGAGTCTGTCACTGCTGTGTGTGCCCACGATGGGCTGGGCATCACTGTGGGAGCAGCAGACCCTCAGAGCAGCACAGCACATCCCAAAGGGGCTGAACAGCACCCCTGGGCGTGCCTGATGCTTTCACACATGTGCCTGCCAGGGCAAGCAGGCTGGAAGCAGACAGGTTGTCCTTAGAGGCATTGGTTCCATGGCCAGCAGGGCCAGCGGGGTCTCAGCACCTGCCAGGACTGTGCCCACCCGTGTCTGAAGCCTGGCATGCCCACAGAGTGTCTCTGACACACCCCTCCTCCCTCCCTGCTGCTCTCCAGTGCCCTAGAAAGCAGTGGCTCAGAGTTCAGACACAAATCTGGCACAGGAGCAGCAGCTGACTCAACAAGCTGCCTGGGGAAACAGTGCCCTTTTGCAAGCCCATGCTGGCAGTTCCTGAGGTGTCTGGCTCCAACAAGGCAACTGCTGTTTGCTTTTACCATCACAAATACAGAGAAATGCAACTTTGGTTGAAGAATCTGCTGAAAACATTCAGCTCTGTTTTCATATTGTCTRCTTGAACTCAGTGTGTGCCCTTTTCCTCTCAGCAGCTCTGCAATGGGAAGTAATGGTCTGTGACTGCAGAAGCTCTCAGGTAAGCTAGAGAGCTCTCAAGCTCACAGACATCCTCAAAAGGTCAATTTTGTGTWTGTTTTGCTCCAACAAAACATTTGGAAGAACAGTTTAAGAGATTAATCAATTTTTTCATGAGGTGGAATTTTTCACTGYGTGTATTTCCCCATCATTTAGTCTTACAGAGATGACACTGCTCTGATAAACACACTGACTTGGTGTAGTTCAGCAGGAATTTCAACAACCACTCTCTCAAACTTCTAATTCCTTTCTCTTAAACCCTGTACTGTGGAAAACCAGATTTTGCTTCACCAAGCTCTAATAAAGTGTCTCTGTAGAACATTTATATACAAATCCTAAACCAGACCCAAGTATGTGATTTTAATGGTCTGAGGTCATATTACTGTAGGTGCAGAGCTCACAGTTTACATGACCTGCTGGCTGCCTTGTTTATCACAATGTGTGATGGGGGCTAATTCTGTTTTATATGTCTGGGCTGGGCTGGGGTGAAGGTCAGCAGGAGGAGACAGCCTGGGGCCAGTGGCAGTCACTGAGGGAGGGACAGACAGACAGACAGCCGTGGAAACAGGGCACAGGAGAAGCTGGACAGAGCACAAATGTGGCACGTGGGGGAAGGCACAGGAAGCCCAAAGCCCAGGCAAGGAGAAATGTGCTTTCCAAACTCACCTCCTGCAGCAGGAACCACAGCAGAGAGAATTACAGCAAAGAAACAAGAGCAGAGGGCAGAAGAAAGAACTGAGGAAGAAAACCCTGGGAAAGCACGTAGGGCAGCACAGGGGTGAGAGGAGAAAGCCCAGAAGGCAAATGGAAGGGCCAAAAGTGGAGGGAGACAGAAAGAAAAAGGGCGAGGGGAGCGTGGCCAACAATGGCACAACTGTTGCCAAAGGGGGGTGGCTGTGACAGAGGCACCTCAGCCTTTTGATGCAGTCAGCAGCATTCAGAGGGGCCGGGTGCAGCCAGAGCTGGGCAGGGGCCAGGGCAGGCCCACAGCACCCCATGCCCATGCTGGGAACWGCGGCTCTGGAAGCAGAGGGACCGCCAGGCTCAATGCCTGCCCATGCAGGGGTAAGATTGCACCTGACATGGGGGAAATCAGCRCTGACTCCAGCATGCAGAAGGCTGAACCACTGCTTTATTCTTCTATCCTGTATTAATATTATATTCTGAAGAAACYTGTAACCCCTTCCAGCCTGTCTGATGCAGCTTTGACCTCCCTGGTGAACCAACCCAAACACCAGCACCCTTTGGTGAACAAATCTCCATAACACATTCCACATTAGCCTGGCAACAGGTGCAGCAAGTGGAGATAAGAATTGTTTTAATTCTTTCTCTGAGCTTTCTCACAGCCTCGTGCAGCCCTCCCCAGGGAAAATGCCTGGGAATGCCTGTCCTGCTCTCTGCTGCCACAGCTGGACCCCAGCACCTCCGAACGATCCGGGGCTGAAATGCCCTCTGGGTGGATTTTCCTTTGTGATTTTATCACTGCTGCAAAAAGCCTGCCCCGGATTTGCTTGGGTACTCCTGAGAACCCCGTGTGCAGCTGGAAAGGTCCTTGGTACCCACCCCAAACACGGATTTGCACGGCTGGGTTTCAGCATTGAGGTTGGGAAGGGCTGAGGAGCTGCCCAGGACAGCGCTGGGAGAGCAGCTTAGCTCCAGTCTGTCAAGTAATGCTGCCTTAATTCTGCTAAGAACCTTTGAGCCAGGATTTAAAAAAAAAAAATAAAGCATTTACCTCCAGTTCCCTGTATGACACATGTTGAGATACTTTGTACCAAAAACTTTTTCAGGGTAATTCTGGAAGGACAACCCAGTTCAAAGATACACCRCATGTTGGGGCTGTCATTTCCCAGATTACCCTGTTCCAGTTCAGCTCAAGAGAAAAAGATAAAAAATTAGAGAAAAACTACATCCTTATGCATTTGTCTGCTGAGAAGCAAGGAATGGAGTTTTGTTCGTTTCCTGTAAAAGAATTTGAGTAAGATCCGTTAAAGCCAATCTTTTAAACCCCACAGAATGCATTGCACAGGATTACACAGCCAATACTATAAAATTTTTGCATACAAGCCCAAGTACACAAGCACAGGTAYACATGCACAAAGAAAACAACGTTTGTCTTCATCAGCTGCAAGTTAACACATCCCTAAAAGGGAGAAGACTYGTACTCAGCAAGTGGATACTCTGGGTTTGCCATTTAACATCTGTAAAGATTTCCTGCAGGATCCCTTTTTTCTTTCCAAAAATCCTCATGCAAAGCACATTCGAGCTGCCCATTTAAAGAGAAACTGTCTACTAGAGATAAGCTGCTCCCTACACATTTCTGCATTTATAAAATATGACTTAACTGAGAAAACAAAATGAAAATCTATTAGCTGCAATTCAGAGCTGTGACTGCAGTGTAATGGCTTCATTATGAGCGGGATGATAAACATTCCCAACTGCAGCTACAGGAGCTACACTGGAGCTCAGGGACACAGCACACAGTGCCCAGCCCTGCTGCAGGGCAAGGACCTCAGGCTGGATTCCCAGGAGGTGCATTCCATCCCCTGGCCTCAAATTTCCCTGCAGCCTTTGGAAAATTTGCTGTGTCTCTCCATTCCCAGCCTGCACATGGGAGAACAAATGCAGAGGAGGCTCTGTTTTATTACAGCAACTGGCCACAAAAACATCTTCACAATGTTAAGGATTTATGCTGCAATTAACTGCAACCCAGGTTTTCTATGAATTTTCGTCTAGCCCCCTATAAGGGTCTGAGGAGACATTGCCATGGTCCTGGGAATCGAAGAGCTGTGCTGTGTTAGACCCTGCCATGGCCCTGTGCAGAGAGGATGCTGTTCACMCCCCACTGTTCACTCCCTGTGCACACCCCAAACACCAGCCCAGGGCCAGAGCCTGCTTTTGGGAGTGATCAGCTCCCCCCTCCCACAGCAGCACTGCAGCATTCCCTGTTTGGAGAATCTGTTCAGAGCGAGGTGCAGAAGCACACGTAGAGTTCAGCTGTGCTCTCCCTTTGTGCTCAGTTTGAATTAATTGCTTAAAAATCCAAATATGAATTACTCACATATTTGCCTATAAATTAGAAGCTTTCACAGCAAACCTSGGCAAGTTATTTACTACCCACACAGAGCTCAAAGCAACCTTTAATAGTAGTAGCCACAAGGCCAAGTCCTGAGCTAAAAAAGCATCAAGCTTATGAGCTTTACAAACACAGAGTTAAAAAACCTGCTCCTAATCTGAAGAACAAATAGGGGATTTATTCAGAGAATGCCAGAGGGAGTGTGGTAATGCCAGCAGACTGCAGCAGCCAGCCTCGTGGAAGGTGAGCAAAGTTCAGACTTGGTACACTAAAGCTTTTAGAATAAGTCAGGACAAAGAAAGGACATGAAAAAAGACAGAAACTGCAGAAGGAACTTGAACCAGCATGGTGAGAGCTGATCAGGGAATAGATCAGGCTGCTYTAGGTAAGCACAGCATAGAAGGAGGCCAAGTTTAGACCCAGTCTCCCAGAAACACAGTGACAAACTCAGTAAAACCCCATGCCCTGTTTGTGATGCTGCGGGTTTCTGCTGTTGGCAGATGATCCCTGGCTTGCCCCAGGGCTCTGTTCCCCTGGCACTGAACTCAGGCTCACACTCAAGTTCCCACCTACAGATGCAGAGACACCCTGCCTGCCTTCCAGCACAGCTCCTGACACACGGGGCAAGCTGTGGTGCTCCTGGGATGGCCTCTCCCTGACCTTTCTGAACAGCTTAGAAATTATCAGAGCTTTTAGACAAAGATTTTTATCTTTTTTGCCTAAAAAACCAAAAAAACCCCAAAACCAAACCAAAACAACACAACCARAACCCACACAAATTCTTATTTATTTTGTGTTTACAAAGTATGTAGTATTTTAATTCATTTGGTTCTACACTATTTTTGGAATATCCCTTTTTTTTCTGGAATTGATTCCTCCAAGTGGGGYACCTTTCCCTAAGCTCCTAAACCCTGTCCCCAGTGCTTGGTGAAGAGGAACAGGGCAAGTCTCACTCATTAGGGAAAGCTGATGGTTCACCCTTGTAATTATCTTTACACAATAATGCACCTGAAGTTTGAGAAATGGAGCATTCAGGGATCAGGAAATGGAGACAGAAGGTGGAAAATTTACTGTCTTCAATTTTAGGCTTTTGCCACACACTCTGACTTCTCTCCAAGAGGGAGAAAAATTTCAAATAAAGTATCTCACAACACAGAAGCAACCCTAGGAAGTCCCTAGGATACAGACTGATGGAATACACCAAGGGAATTGTCACTTTTACATTTGCTAGGGGTTTTTTGTCAGACACAGATCTCTGGCAACATTAAATTATCCTTACACTCGTACATTCTGATTCTAAATTTTAAAATAAATTTCTATGTTTACCTTAAAAAATAGAGAATTAAAAAACATCTCCTACAGAAGTTTGTTCTATGGAATAGAACAATTTAGCCAGCTCTCCCTGAGTTAAGCCCACCAAAGTTCAGCTGCACTCTTGACAGAGGACTCCTGAATGCCCTGGAGAACACAGACCTTTGGTTGTAGTGTAAGATGAACTCTCAGAATTTCAGTTCTATTAAACACCTCTTAACTACCTGGCACTAGCAGAATTTATTCCCAGTAAACTTAATTTATGTTAATTAAGTACTGCTTAACACCATTCTCTATCATTAGGCAAAATCAGTTTTCTGGGAAAAGTCATCATCTAGAGGCAACTTTATTCAATGTTCCAACTCTGAGCAGTGTGCTGTAATAAAGTTCATTTTAGAGCACTCAGCAGCACCATTTCACCAATGTTCTGTGTGCAGCCAGGGCAGTGTCCCAGCACAGCAGGGCTGCTGAGGACAGCAAGGGACAAAGGACAAGCACAGCAGAGAGGGTCCCAATGTGCCTGCAGATGTGGCAGGAGGCTGCTCTGGAGCTGCCACTGGGGGTGAACAAGAGAATTGGGAAATTGGGAGAGAGGAGAGGAGAGGAGAGGAGAGGAGAGGA
>JACDOX010000163.1:436817-469985 GCA_014549065.1 Cardinalis cardinalis | reverse complement strand
AGAGGAGAGGAGAGGAGAGGAGAGGAGAGAACATGACACGACACAACATGAGAGGCCTTAGACTGAGATTGGTTAAGCTGGGATCAGTGAGGAGAATGAGATTCCCAGTCTGATACTGGTCTGAACTGGGGAGGAAGGTTTGTGGGCTATGAGCACATGGCAGCCCTTGTGTTTGCCCACGTGGGTGAGATTCCTGCTGCTTTTGTGGGAGCTCAGCTGAGGCCAACCCAACTGCCTGGGAAATGCTGCCCATGCTGCTTCAGACCACCAGCACAGGACACTGCAGTCATTACTTCTTGTAAAAACTGAGTGTCCTGTGGAACAGCTGTGATGCTCTTTAGAGTAAATTTCTGCCTTTCCATAAGTGATTTAGAAGCTCTTTAAAAGTTCTTTGTATATACACTTACTAATTGGTTCCTGTAACTTTAAAAGGCAAGTGTCCCAGCAGCTGCCTTGTCCCAGCCTCTGTAAGCATGTGGTCATCCTGRTGATCCAGAGAATGCAGGAATACAATATTCCAACTCATTGTCCAGTCAATAAAGTGAAAAATGCCATTCCTGTTTTAGCAGATGGCAGCAGAAACGCAATACARGGAGCAAGAACACTAATATAGAAATCAATATCTATTACAGTTTAAATCACATTGCAGTCTTGAAATGATAATAGCAATCCTTTAAAAGCTAATGCTGATCCTGTTTGTATTAGAAATCGGTTCAATGTATTTCAGGTTTTAATTCTGTTACAAAAATAATTACCTTTTAACCTAGACCCTCCAGCCCCAGCCCCCTCCTCCTTCYCCAGCYCCTGATCCCACAGAAGAAAAACAAACCAAGCAGCAAAAAAAGCCCCCAAACAAACAAATTTAATCACTTCCTTCCTTCCAGTCTATGGCTGGGGAGGGATTTTTGTAATGGGAATTCAGCATGGCACAGTCAGTGCAGAGGGACTGTTCAGGCAGCTCAGCCCATTGCTGGGCAAAGCCCTTCAGGCCAGCCACAGAGCAGCATGGAGGAAGAAAAGAAGTCTTTAGAAACTGCTGACAGAGAAACCACTTCCTTCTTTGAGTGAAACTAGTGTTTGGATGCTAGAACAGCATCTTGTGGTATAATCAGAAGTGCTCCTTTGCACAGCAATGCTGGCAAACCCCATCTCTGCTGGTTAATGGTCTGCCATGATCAGCAGGTGAGAACTGTCTGGGGCATCAGTTCCATGGAAAATAGCAAAGAACAGACCCTGGGAAACACCCAGCAGGCCCTGRGTGTGCTGGGTCACCTGAGGAGCAGCAGGAGAGACAATACAGCCTGGCTGCAGCACCCCAGCAGCCCCTGACTGTACCCCAYATTTCTCTTCACAGAGAAAAGCAAGGCACAATTCTTCCCAATATTCTTACCTCATTTGCTGTGCCTGTGTTTGTGCCAAAGCAGAATGCAATATGGAGATTGTTTGCCCACAGTGATGGGGTTTTGTTCCCTTGGCCTGTCGGGGTCAGGTGTGTGTCTGTGTGTGGGGACTGATGGGTGACAGTCACAGATTCTGGGCAGTTGTGTGCAGTTGAGTGCTTGACAGATTCAGTTTAGATGTAATGTAACAAAGTGTAATATAGTATAGAATAATATAGTATAATAAAGTAATTAATTAGCCTTCTGATGTCAGTGGAGTCAGATGCATCATTCTCTCCCCTCGTTGGGGCTGCCTGCAAATTCCAGACCTGCCCTGAGCAGCTTTGCGGCTCCAGGGACCACAGAGGCTCAGGCACAGAGCAGGGAAAACCAAATCAATTCTGTTACCACTGCAGCCAGCAAAATCCCCCATTCAGCACTGCTGTTCACACATCAGGGGAGAGCGTGATAAATTCCCAATGGCTCTAAGTCCTGAGACTGATTAAGGATGGGAAAACACATCTTACAGTGACAGTCTCAAGGAGTTCAATTTATTTAGCTTATCAAAGATTAGGTTAAGGCATGTCTGATCACCAAGTAAATACTTACTTGGGGAAAGGGACACTGATAAGAAGAGGCTTTTCATCCTAGCAGAGGTGCAGAAGTCCCAGAGGCAGAACATGAAACCAGACAAATTTAGGCAGGCAAAAGCCACACACTTTTAATAACAGAGGAATAAACCACTGGACAAATTCCTGATAATTTTAGAATTATAAATGGGTATTTCTTTAAAAGATGCASTATACCACAGAGTAAAATTTTGGCTAGCTCCCAAAGTTGAAGAAAGCCTAGAATAGAAGGTAATTTTATTAGCTTTTTGATTTTTCATTTCCTCTCCCCGTAGCATTCAACAAATGTTGTTTGATTCAATAAAAAAGTCTCAATGTCATAGATGTTGTTTCTAGCTCATTTTACCTCTCCAAAACCTACTCCTTTCTGAGTWCAAAACTACTCAAAAGCTTCATTTTGCTTCCTTCTTTGAGTAAAACTGAAGTCTTTTTATGCCAGACACAATCTTTTCCACTTCATTTRTTTCTTCAGGTTCATTTAGAAGAATTTCTGTCTGTGTCCCTAATGGTACATGTGTGTGTGCACACACTTTACCTGGCAGGGCACAGGGGCTGCGAGTCCTTTACAGCACGTGCCTTTCAATGCCTTGCTGTCCTTCATCCTCATGCCCAATTTCCCAAGAAGCTGTCTCTCGTTTTTGATGATTTCCTGTCCTTCCCAGTGAGCAGAAGTGCAGGGTAGCCCCTGGTTCCCTCTTGCTGGGCTGGGGAAGAGGATCCCTGCACTTCCTTTAGCTTCACCACAGGCTTTGTGGAGCGCACTGAGCCCAGGGGTGGCTGCAGGGCTCCCGCCATCTCCTGGGGGCTTCTAGAAAGATCTAACACCCTGACTCTGTCGTTTTTCCCCCTTCTCCTTGTCTTTTTGCATGTTTGCATTCAGACTGGCAGAGCTGGGCTTCTCCTGCTGTCTCCTTTCCTCCTCCCCTGCCACTGCTCCATCCCMCACACAGGGCAGCACTCTGTCTTGCTCCTGCTGGTCAAGAATGAACCTCCAGCATCTGCCACAGAAAGAGGAACCTTCAAAGAGCAAACCTGTGAGATCAGCCTCTCMAGCACACAGGCAGGCAGGTCCCAAATCCCTCTCCCTTGGAGAGCCACTCTGCCTGTGACAAGCCACTCTCTGCAGCAGTGTCGTGGTTTGAGAGGAAGTGAGGTTTTTGGGATGCTGTGGTCAAACCAGKGGGTGCTCAGATTTGAATATTGGCACCTGGTGTGGCCACAGGGGACACGGGTGCACCTCTGAGAACACAGGGGTTAAAAGCAGAGCACTCCCAGGAAAATTTCCTCTTGGGTTCTGGTGGGAAACAGGTCACAAGAGGGACTGCTCACCCCSTGATGAACTGAGAACTGATTATCTAAAGGGTGGGGATGGAACGAGAGTTGGTGATCTGAGGGATGGATGTATTGGAAATTTGGTGGGGGAAGGAGGAAATGTTTTTGGAAGGTTTTCATTCTTTCTGTGTGTTTCTTTTTACATATAGTTGTAGTTTAGTTAATAAAGTTTTCTCTTTATTTCTAAGTGGGAGCCTGTTTTGCTCTATTCCTGGTCACATCTCACAGCAGACACCAGGGAGAGGGTGTTTTCATGGGGGCACTGGCATTGCACCAGGGTCAAACCATGACAAGCAGCCAGGAGCAGCGAGCACAGGACACAAGGCCTTGTCAAACACCTTTGAGCAAAGGGGGACTTTAAGGAAAACAGACCAGGCTGGAGGGACTGCCACCATGTCCTGGCTTGGCTCACACCTGTGCAACTCACCCAACAGCTCTGTTTGCTCACTGAGATGCAGCACRCTCATTCAATGTACCCCTGATGATTGCTGGGCCAGGGTCTGCTTGCCCAGCAATTCTGGAACAAAGGCAGTGGCCCCGGAGCCACCCCCTGCCCAGGGCACAGCTGAGCCCCAGCAGGTGGGCTCAGGTCACTGCCAGAGCTGCTGCCCTGGACACTCCTCACCCTCTGCCCCTCCTGCTGCCAGCCACGTTTGCTGGGTTTTACTTGAGTAAAAACTTCTGGGTTTYGGGGGGAGGGATCAGTGTTTGTCCAGCACTGTGAGCCTTGACACCAGCTCCTGCATTTTGCAGGGACAGGAATGACATGAGAGCCACTTGTCCAAATGGTTTTGTCCGCAGCGCTCTTGACACCAGAGATCTGAGCAACAACTGTGCAATTGGAGCTTTTAYGTTCACTGATTTGAGAAAAACTAACCAAGCCTCATTGTTAAGAAAATCCAAACTTTCCAGAGTCTTAGCCCAGCTGAAGTCTCTGGGAATTCTGGGTTTAACTTWTTTTTTTTTTAAATTTTCTTTATTGTCAGTCTCAGAGCAGCTGAGATCAGTCAGCAATGTACACATCAGCCTTTGGATCAGGACCATAAACAAAGATTTTAAAGAAATCTTGAGAAATACTGAACAGTTAAAACAAACACAATAGTTAATAGGTTACATACATCACTTAATATAATAAACCTCTGCTGATTTATTATGTTTTGAATTCTTGCAATATGCAAAACACTTAAATTAATCATTTCTGTAGAGGCATAATAATACTGGGCTCCAATGTCATATCTCTGCAGTGCAGTTTGCCTGGAGGACTAATAAAAACTGATCATTAAAACTACTGGATTTGGCTTTGATTAGAATCACCRTAGAATAAAGGGAATAAAAGGAATTAGAAAGAAAAATGGGAAAAGTAAATGAAAAAGACATATACTAGTGARTACTGTACATTAATATTTACTAAGGAATTAGGATAAAAACTTTTAATATGGCCAGCAATGAGGTGTGAAATACACCATATTAACAGGTTACTCACTGCTGCACCAGAATATAAACCAACAGGGTAAGGTGCAATCAGAGGTCATTTCCATCCTTCTGCACTAAATTACCCTCTATCCCATTTGGAAACACAAACAAGGCTTTGAAACAGAACCACAAAACCCCCTGCATACACATGTATGAAAAATAAATTACTTTGTTAATCATGTTAGACTGGAGATCAGATTTCACCCTGCTCCCACCATGACTGCTCCTGTCACCATCTCTGCACATTTCGCAGTCAAACGTGTTTTTCCTCTGCAAAATGGCAACTTTCTACTTGAAAAACTACCAACTGTTTCCTTAGCACAAGTGGCAAAATATTTAATAGAAGATCAAGCACTGATTGCTCTTTTTAAAATTTCACTTAAGTTAGCAGTTCCCACATCTCCCTTTCAAATTAGTCCCACTAATATCTAGAGGTAGAGCATATTGACATTTACACTTAATAGTTTTTTGGCAAGGACATGTTTCTGGTTTGCACATTCCATCCTGTCTTCATTTATTATGAGGAAGAGAGGGTGCAAAACCAGCTGCTTTGCCGAGGTACCCGTGCTGCTGCTGCCTGCACTGAACTGGCTCTGCAGCTCCTCACTCCAGCATGGGATTCCATTCTGCAATCTGCAGAAGTCACCACTCAAAGCAGCAGTCTGGATGATTTCAGTGTAATTAAACCTCAGAGGAGGGGACACCTTGCACCATGGAATATTTACAGCACTGGGGGACAGGTTCTCTCTGGGCAGTGAGAACAAGTCTTTAATGTGTCAGTATGGAACACGAGGGATTTCACATTTGACTATATGCTGGTAACTCTCTGGACAATGCTTTTGGGACTTCCCATGGGAAAATCTCAGTGCCTGAATGCTCTCCATATGAAAAAGCATTTGGATCAGGCTTTGAAGACAGAGGTGCTTCTTTTTTGACTTCCTGAGCCTTGACCCTGTACATTAAGTTTCTGAAAAACAAATGTAACTTAGCTTCACTCTGGATCTAGGACAGAAAAAAAGGAGAAATGCCTTTTGCCTAAGGCAGATGATTTTCATCAGGCACTGGCTGAAAGCCTCAGGTAGGGTGCTGGTAGCTGGGATGGGGCTGAAGTGTGAACAGTACTGGCAGTATCACCTTAACATCAACATCAACCAGTGCCCCAGCACTAATAAATGAAGTCATGACTTGTTTTTCACACTCTTCTCCTGGAAAGATACCTTTAACAGCTCATCAGGGGAGATCAAAACTAGCAGTGGTAAATGTCCTAGGACAAAACCCATGCAGAATCAATGCAATAAGCAGAACTCCTATTGTCAGTGCTCCCACAGCCCCATGGATCAGTCCCAGCCTTTGCAGCCACTTGGGCACAGGGCTGAGCTGCACAGAGTGACCCAGGCTTAGTGATCTGTGACCCCTCAAGGTGAACATTGCAAATAACTGCAAGCCAAAGAGGTATCTATTGATTAGCTAAACAAAGGAAAATGCACTCAAGAACCCATTTTCAGAAGGTCCCTTAAGAAATAYTGGAACTAGAATCCACATCCCTATTTTATACTGTTCCTCAAGGTACAGCCTTGAAACTCACCCTCAAACCACAACAAAAGGCCTCTCCACAGCTGAAGTGGTGGCTTCCCAAAAGCTGTCTCTTGGATACAAGAGGCAGATCTGAAAGCTCCTGGGGGCAGAGGCAGGCTGAGTGTCCCCTGTGCCCTGAGCCTGYACCCCATGGACCATCCCTGCYCACCCCAGGGCACCTGCCTGGGGGCCATTGTGATAAGCAGGATGGGAGATTTGGCAAGTTTTCAACCCAGATCAGTTCTTCAAACCWCATCATGTGTGCACAGGCAGAGTTATGTGCAAATAATGGAAAGGGAGGAGTGGGACAGGAGGAAAGAGGGAGGCAGAAATGCAAACTGCCTTTTCAAAACCCTTTCACTCTTCATGCCCTGCTCCTGTTAGGAAAACCAATACAGAAACGTGCCTGGGTCACTGTGTGCCTTGTTGGAGTGTGGATTCCCAAAACTCAGCTGCATCTCCAGGGTGGCAGAGCTGAGACAAAGGAGAACTTTGAACAAAGGCAGGGTCCCAGGAAGGGCAGAACACTGCAACACATCCAGCCCAGGCACAGGGAGCCTGAAAGATGCAGAGGAGCAGCTGCCCCTGAGCCAGGGACAGGAGTGAAACCACATGGAAAATGTATTTGACAATATTGAATTGCTCAAGGTACGAGTCACAGATTGGCTTTTACTGTTCTTGTATTTTGTTTCCCATTCAGGAAAGAAGACAAGGCAGAGCAGGAGATGCACACAGCAACCAAAGCAGAAATTAGAGATTGTGAGAGAAAACACAGAGAGCAGGGAGTGTCACTGAGGGACCTCTTGCTTCCTGTGATAGCCACAGATAAGATGAAACATTTGTATTTTCCACAGCAAATAAAGATTTGCTTTGGCTTCAATAATCTACACAGCACATCCTTCCAGTGGCACAGCACAGCCTCAGCTCTCAGACATGGATTAGATCATGGGGACAAATGTTCCTTTTACACCGCAAGCAACCTGCAGGTAGTGCACAGGATGAAGCTGTGGAGTAGATAAGCACAATTAAAATCAGCTACTATTTTTATACAAAATAGGTGTTGTCAATAAGAAAGAAAATTCCCTGGTTACACTCCACAAGACCATATTTGATTAATAATGATCATTTAATCATTGTGATAAGGTTTTTATATGGGGAYTTGATTTAGTGCAGCATAATATTCTGGTTAAAAACAAATTATAACAAGTCAACTGAAAAAATTAAAGTGCTAGCTTGACAAAGGATCATCATTAAAAGAGATTTCTAATGGGGCTTTCTAATGATTTGTTACTGGTCTCCCTGTATTTCCCAACACTTCCATCCATGCTTCAGATGGGAATAAATTATAACTGCTACTAAAACCTGGGGGTAACATAGGTAAATAAAGAAAAAACGGTGTCTGTACAAAGGAATACAGATCACCCATCTCAATTACAGAAATTAAACTTGAACAGAATCAAATGTGACGTGGTCAACCTGTCTGAACATTTAATCCCCCTGATGTGCATCTTACACTGCCTGCAGTGCACTTCTTCCTCCAGCCTTCAGACATGGCAGCTGCTGGGAGGAGAGGCCCAGAAAAGCCAAGTTTGTGCCTGGCTTTTGAAGTTTATAGTTTACTATTCCACCATTATGCACACTGAGCCACTGAGATATGCAATCCCCAATACCAAAGGCACTGTTGGGGAAAGCAATCTGAGTAATGAAAACATGATTGCACATTTTGTACAGTGCACTGCTGTGCTCCCAGTGTAAATGGCTGCAGCAATCAATGCCTGACAAAGGAAATCCTCCTGCCTCTCACCATTTGTTTCTGCTTCCTCACGTGCCTTCTGCTCTTCCCTGCTGCTGCCAGCAGTGAGCCTTTGTCACCTGCCTGTGCTGCCCCATGGGGGTGTCTTCGTGAGCCCCTCTCCAGTTCAGTGTGCAACCTGGAGATCTCTTTCCCACTCCTTTAATTGTTCTAACCCTCTAACTACATGAGTTGCCACTGTTAGAGCTCATCACTTGCTCTCTGTTGCCTGAAAGCTGTACAATTAGGAGCAGCATGTGGCCTGACTTGTTTGGGGATATGACTGCTATGGAAATTGTTAAACACAATCAGATTTTGATTATGTTGCCTTCCTTTCCTCCCTTAACCCGTGTCTCAAATCTCTCCCAATCCATCTTCCTTATCCCTTATCCTGTACTCCCCATGCTGTACCCTCAGGACAGCTTCTCTGAGCTATCTGTTGTACATTTTCCCTCCCTCTAAAGCAGGCCATGCACACATAAGCATGTGAACAATGAACCACACACGCTCATGTGAGCTGGGGGTAGCCCAGGTCCCCAGGGGCAGTTCACACAAGCACATTTCCCTGATTCCACCAGCTCATTTGCTCTGCTGGAAAACGTTAAGCATGAGGAATTATGCAGAGCACAGAATGCTGTGTGAATGGAGGTCTGAGCAGGGAAAGCTTGGGTGTTCCTAATGAGCACCTGCTGCAAGAGATGCTGCCAATATCCTGTGCAGATGACACCAGCCAGAGCAAGGCAGGTATTGATTGGTGCCTCCAGGGTGCAGGAGGAATTGTTAAGGGTCTCCTGAAAGCACAAGGCACAGCAGTTCCTGGGAGATGTGTGAGTTGCTGGTAATAACATTATCCCTGCCATCCCAGCTCCCGGATCAGCAACGCGCCGCGGAGCAGAACCAGCRAGAGGCTTTCCAGAAATAGAGATGCAAACGAGCATCCCATTTACCAACCCTGTCACTTTAAAGGAACTATAGATTAAATAAAGTCCAACTTGCTGTTTCTGAGTAGGCAGATTGTTGTGGGTAAGACACTTCCTACTGTGTTGGCTTCTTAAATCTACCAGAGCCTGCTCGAAGAGGGCTGAAACCGATTAGACCCAATGTGCTAAATGTCACTTAGTCATGATATGTGAGGTTTCTTCCTGCCTCCTGTGGACTGGGAGAAAACAGGCTGAGCTATAATTTCATACCAGTGAGAGAAAGTTCGGTCACCAAAGGGCCAARGAAACGTTGCCAAGCTGGTGAGGGTGGCAGGAGGTGGAAAGAATGGGGAAAGAAGAAATAATAAATACGCGAACTGTCGTGAAAGCTTTAAGGAGCTACAATTAAAAAACTGGGGAGATATTTTAGGGAGATGAAACACTTGCTAATGTGATGCTTATATTAAAATTGTAACCAGATTGGATAGTGGTATAAAACATGTCACTGGAACCAGCATTTCCATATTGTATGTTATGAATTTTGCCTTAAGGGCAGAAAAAGCAGCAAATGAAACAGGAGATTTCCACACCACCACCCCAGCTGAGTTTCATGCAGTTATTTCAGCAGGCTTACTTAGCAGGAGGCATACTGCAAAGAAGTATTTTTAACAGAAATGATCAGAATCAGACAATTCAGCCCTTTTTGTGACTCTTCAGTGATAAGATCTTAACCTGAGGAAGGTGGTTTTAATTTCGTTTGAGTACTTTTTTATCTCGGTAAAATGCTGCAATATGGGGCACTTCAAGTAGGTCACTTCCAAAATGACAGCAGTATTTTATAATTTGCTGCAATGGATCTCTGGGAGGGACAGAGAACGGAAAGGAAAGAAAGATCAGAGGATTTCTTTGGGATGAACCAAGAAACTCCCACTCAGTGGAGACAGGATGCCATGCTGCCATTCCTGCTATTGCCAGGCACGTGTAGAGACACCCTCCTGAAGCAAAGGGAATCCCCTTTTTGGGACTTCTCAATCCAAATGGGAGAGCACCTCCCAGCATGGTGGGGGCTACTTGCTCAAGTAGTTTTCTTTGTCTAAAGGTTTGTGACTGGAAGGAAATGATGAATCACCCAGACAAAATGATGTTGTCAGCAGAAGAGAGCTCGGGGAACCTTCACTGTAGGAGGAGCTGCCAGTGCCTTGTGCAGCTCAACAGCAACAACAGCAAGGCTGAAGAACCTTTCACCTCTGCTGTATCTGCCCAGATAACTCCAAAGGGGGAATATTCTGGCAGATACTGGACTCCTCTTATACCTCGGCATGAAAAAAAAAATAAATTATTGCAACCAAAAGACTATAAACAAACTTCTGTGGATTAAGTTGACAGAATTTGAAAAWAGCTAGTAATAAAATACATAGATACTCCAGCCTATTTTCCATGCCATTTATTGCACTTGGAGAGAATTAACAAACACCAGGCAGACTCTTCATGGGTGGGGAAGGAGGATATTTAGGATGACAGGAATTACAGTAAAATTGTACTGAAGACTAATGGATATGGCACCTCCCTGTGTGGAAAGCCCCAAAGCTGGGCAGTGACTAGTAAAATAGCTTATTTAAACTTCAGACCCTCTGTAAATTTATAGAAATGTGGATAGCAATGATAAGGCAGTCAGCATGGAGCTGAGGAGAAGTTCTGGCAGCCCTTGATTTCCCTCTGAAAACTGAATTTTGGCTGCTTCTTAAGTGATTCAGTGTCTGCTAAATGTTTGACTCCCCCTCCAACTTACAAAATATGTTTGGCAGAACATTGCTTATTTCTATGCTAGCCTTRGGTTAAATACCCCTGAACCTCTCAAAAACCAGGCCCAGCCCCAGCATCCAACCCACACTCCCAAAGCTGGGCTCCTGTGCTGCACACAGTTTATCTGGTGGCTGAACCTGCCCTGAAGTCCACCCCAGCACTGCAGGGCCAGCAGACAGAGGTGCCTGAGAGGAAGGATGGGTTAYCCCTCTGGGAAACACTTCAGCTCCTTGCCAGCCAGACCTCTGCATCCCTTCACCTGTGCTGGTGTTCACAGGGGTCCCAGGATGAGGGAAGAGATGAGAATCTTGACTCCATGTTTCAGAAGGCTGATTTATTATTTTATGATATATATTATATGAAAAGAAAATTGTATATTAAAACTATACTAAAAGAATAGAAGAAAGGATTTCATCAGAAGGCTTGAAAGGAAAGGAATGGAGTGATAATAAAATCTTGTGACTGACCAGAGAGTCTGAGACAGCTGGGCTGTGATTGGCCATTAATTAGAAACAACCACATGGACCAATCACAGATGCACYTGTTGCATTCCACAGCAGCAGATAATTAWTKTTTTTCTTTTCCTCTRAGGCTTCTCAGCTTCTCAGGAGAAAAAATCCTAWCAAAAGGWTTTTTCATAAAATATGTCTGTGACATTCACCCAGCTCAGAAGATGGCCAGGGTTCTGAATTGCACAGGAAAACCTTGGCCACACTGGGGTGAGTCTCCTCATTTTCTTTTAAAATCTCTCACCTTTCAGYGATCAAAACCCACTCAAAGCATTTTTTCCAACACAGAAGTTAGAATCCCTCTGGGTGTTTTGCCTGAGATGTGAGTTCCCAAGGCAGTGCTTCCCACAGGCCTTGCTGGGAATGGTGTGTTCCGGCTTTCAGCAGTTTTGCTCACTGCTCAGTCCTTTAGAGCCCCTGATCCAGGCAGCACTGACACCCTTGTTATGGCCCCAGCCATCTCCCAGCAAGCTTCAAGAGGGATTCTGTGGATGCAGGTTTATAAATATCACAGCCCCTCTGAAGCAAGGCTACCTGGGCAATTATCACTGAATTATGAACCTGGCACAATGTGATCGCTCTGGGACAAGGGTGGCTGCACTGTTTGTCACAGCAGTTCCCTTGGACTGAGGTGTCCCCTCCTTCCCCAGAGCTCTGCCAGCCTTACCTTGGGGTGACAACACTCCTTGGGAGCCCTTGGAATCCCACCAAAATACACCAAGACTTGGCATTTTCACTCATGTCAGGAGAAACACTGCTCCTGAACAAATGTGTTCMAGATCAGAATTTCCCTTTGAACCCAGGTCCACTCCTAAGAACTCATTAAGAGAAGCCCACACTTATCTCTAGTAACCATTTGCCTTGCTCTATCCTACATTCAGATCCTTTTCACTTTCATTCAAAAGATATTTATCACGGTAAATTTCTCCATTTTCCATCCCATCCCTTTAAAGGTCAGGGTACAATGCTGTATTTATAGRAAAATCAGAGTTATCAACAGCTAACATATGGGCTGCACTGAATAGCAGAAGTCACGGTATTTATATCGTATTTACTGAAAATGTGTTTGCAGCCTCATCTCTCCTGTACTGCTGGGTGATGCACTAACTTACAAATTAAACATTAACAGTGATGGCAACTGATTTACTAAATAGAAATCATAATGATTCACTAAATCACAGCAGCACCTGCTGTTACACATTGGCATTTATGAGCATTGATGAATTTTAACACTACAAAGTGTTAAGAGATACCAACAAATACACTCTCCACTCAGATCAATAGGGCTCATGAAAATCAGTACCAATTACTCTGTTCCCACAGGTTCCAACGTTTGCCTTCATGTTCAAGGTTGTACAGTTACAGCTGCTAAATTCCAACCACGAGAGGCAACAGGACAATCCAAATTAATTCTGCTGTGAGAGCAAAGCTCAGCAGTGAAGCTGTGCTCTCCCCTGACTTACATCTCCTGTGACATCTCCAGCTCACCCCCACCTTCCCCTGGGGGGACAGGAGAGCAACTGCAAACCCCAAACCACTCTGATGCTTGATTTATGGCAGTGGAGCTGTCTCTGCTGCAACCCGTCCTGTCTCAGTGGGAAATGAAGGTCTTTTAGAGCTGAACTGCTCTTTAGAGAGTGATTTATGTGCTGAGGCGCTGCAAGCACAGCTCCTGTGCCACGTCTGGTGSCAGCAGTGCCCCCTGGAGCTCCCCACTGCTGCCCAGGTGAGGCAGCTGCCGCCACAACGTGCCTGCTGCAGAGACACAAGGACAGCAAACACGTGGGACTCCAAAACAAACCCAGTTTGGGCCTTCAGTGTTTGTTTGGGTTTTTCAAAGCTTGGCTTTCCCCCAAGAAAACACTTATTATGGGCTCAGTGTTGCATTGTAAGGACAAGTTTCTCCCTTTCACCCTCTCTCCTGTGCCCTGTGACCCATCTTTGCAAAAGCAGGGAAGACCTGAATGAGTGTCAACAGCAGAGTGCCAGCAGGGCACATTCTGCCTCTAATCTGACCACAGGCCTGGCTTCTCAGGTTTGATATACTGGGTAATCAAGTATTGATAGACTGGGTTATCAAGTATTTAATGTGCTCTGCTGGCTGGTGGCTCTGCAGGGCCTCCAGCAAATGGGCTGGGGCTCTGAAGCCAAACACCTCTGTCAGGAAAGAAACACTTCTGCCAGCCTGAAGGACARCGACTGCTTTTTCCTCCTCTTGCATGCAAGCTCACCTAGCTCAGAGGAGAGGTTTGCTGGCTTGCAGAGTGAGAACTCAGTGCTGCTGAGGGCAGAGCAAACACCTGGCTTCTCTGATTTAATGGGAGTTCTTCTGCTCAGCTTGTGTTACTCTGCCGGTCTCCACAGATGCTGAGAATCAGATCTCAACGTGCTCAGTAGTTACAGGACTGGCTCKTAATTGTTATGCACTGGCCTCTTAATCTATTAGAAAGGAGAGATAAACCGGGTTGTTTTATAGCCCTTGAAAAAAACATTTGAACCCACTAAGGGTATGTATACACACATACATACATACATACATAATATATACACATATATATAACATATATAATATATATTAATATATATAAAAATATATATTATATATAAACATACATCTAAATAAATTTAAACATATATATATATATATATATATATAAGGGTATATAATGTGAAGAAGCTGCTTAACACGTCCACAGGAACAGTATTATGGGAAGCAAAACTGACAGTGATGACACAGAAATTTCACTGCAAATCCTCTGTGCTGCCACCCTCCAAACGTGGCAGCYAGTGCTGCTGAGAAGCTCTCAGGATGGCAGGCCCACCTCATAACAATCACCTTATTAAACTATCAKCTGTCATCGTAATTTCATTACTTGGTGCCTAGGCCATTCCTGCTCAGGATTGTTTTTCAATACCTGTGGTAGTAGATCATTTACCCAGATGACATTTTATTTCATTTTTACAGTTCTAATCTAATCTGTGAGCTAACGGAATTGTTTTAGCTGTCGTGAATTCAGAGYCACACAAAGAGCTTCATTAGACATCAGCCTCCTTATTTTGCTGATGCTTTAAGAAAAAATTACCAAAACTAAGCGTTCCTCTCATTTCAGTATAAACTCTCCAATTCTCTTCAGGTTAGACTGAAAAGTATAGCACTCCATTATCACAGTACATTTAAAATATGCATTAAACACAAAACTACGCCTAATCTTGTTTAATGCCAACATAAAACCCGATCTGTATCAACTCGAAATGCTAGATGGTCTCTCAAATTACTTAGTGTTTGAATTAAAGAAAAGTGTTCTTTTCACATGAAGTACCTGATCATGCAAACAGCGCATGCCAAGCCCTCCTCACACAGGCTGGGGAGTGCTGGAGACCTCACTTTTCCCCCTCTAACACCTGATTTCGTCTGCTGTGCCCTGCACGGGGAATCCAGGAGYTCCCCAAGCCTTTCCAAATCAGCCTTCACTCCCTGGGGAGCTGCACAGCCTGTCACAGTCTGTGGGGAACTGGCACAGCCCGTTTGGAAGAACATTTCTTTTATTAGCCAGGCAGATTACAGTGAGTTGGAACCTTTGGGTAGCAAGGGAAGGAGATGTACTCAGGGGTGTGGGGATGCTGGCAGCCATGGCAAAATYAAAATTCTGACCTAAAGCTCCTGGCACCCTGTGCTGTACCCCTTGGGAGCTGGCATTGAATTCTTTAGGTGAAATGTTCAGACAATTGAGTGACTGTGCTTATCTTTCCAAGCCCTGGCCATGCTTCTCTCAGCAGCTCAAGGTTATAATTCCATGGCCTCTCCCTGCTCCACACAGGGCCTGCTGGGCCAGGCTCCCAGCCAGACAAAMACCCCTCCCAGCTCCACACAGCCTCCTCTCTAAAAAAGCCAGGGCCACACATCTTCTGCCCTCCAGGGTTCCTCTGGTATCAGCTCCTTCCTACACACAGTGCAATGCCCACCTCTGATCTCCCAGAACAGAAACTGAGGCCTTGGGATTTCAGCTTTTCTATTTTTCATGTATTTGTAATCCTGCAGTTCTGTAGTGTATAACTCTAAACYCCACACACAGTGTGAGCTGCTGCTTTCCCATTTTGGGCAGACACAACAATTCCTCTCCAGGCCTGGCAATCAAGGACACCTCACTGCCTCAGGCCTGAGAGATGGAAACAAAAGTGAGTTGGGGGAGCAACCTGGGGGTACATGGCTTCATTACCTGAAGCTGGAATTGGAAGATGAACCCTCAATATGCAAACGGCCCAAACTTATAAAAGTGTGAAAACCCATGACCCATGGTCCATTTTGGGTGCAGCCCTTGTGAGTCTTGGTCTGCCCTAAATGTACCTGAAGGCCCTTCAATAAATAGAACTAACTGCTTTTTATTGCCTTGATTTTGTCTGGCCTCTGTTTTTAGGTAGCCCAAAAAGGCACCAAAAGATTTCAGCAGCACCRCAAAACCAGGGCTTGCTCCTCTCCTGGGGCTTTCCCAGCTGCAAGGGCTCAGGAGCCTTTGGATGKATCCCCATGGATGTGCTGGGGAGTTGGAGTAATTGCTAAACTTCTTCAATTGGAAAAATCTAGTTTATGGATCTGCAATATCAAATAAAAAATATGGTTTGTTAATCTTAAGTAACAATAATCCACATTAAGGTAAAAAAAAAAAAAAGCCAAACTGTCTAGGACAGCACAGGTACACTTGTTTAGAAAGTCACAAAAAGATGCCCTGTGACATGGATGGGCACTTCCATCCCATCCAAGGCCTCTCCTCTGCCTCAGGAGGCATCTGCCCCTCCTGTTCAATCACTGATAAATTCCAGTTTCCCCCTTGTTACCTGTTGGTGGGGGGCTCCTGGCAAAGGCCTTTTGGGCAGGGTTAAGTAATTCATGATCCCTCCCCAGGGCTGCTTCCTGCAGCCAGCATTAATCACTGCTGCCAGCCCAGCTCCCACAGGCCTGCAAGGCAGCTTTATGAATTAATTGCTCCAGCAGGGATCTCACTTCCAGGSAATGATTAAACCTACTTTTACTTCTTTATTTATTTATTTTTAAGGAGTGCAGGATCCAGCTTCAATCTCAGGTGACAAAATGCTTGCACACATTTACCTCTCTGGCTGATTTGTCCTTACTACTCTCTTATTTTTTTTTCGGTAAAGCTCAAAGATTTTTCCCAAGATATGGTTATTCACAACTTTTCTATCATCTCAGGATAGCAGTTTGAGGCTCCACAGGAGCTCTCTAATCACCTCTGGGTTTTAGAGAAGGGATGAAGGATGCAGCCTTTTTTTTTTTTTTTAGAAAAGAACCCACAAAAAACCCCCACCAAACCCCAACACAAAAACACAGAGAAAAACCTCAAGTTCACAAAAACCTCGTTGATCTTTCAGGATCCCTGAGTTACTGCTCTCCCAGAAGAGACTTCATATTTGAAATTATGAAGGGTTTGTGCCACTCTTGAATTCCCTTTTCAAGCAATGATCTCTTTTACTTTAATGATATTCTTCAGAGCTCAGGGAACCCAGAGGTACTTTTGTCTGCAGTGCATTTGAAGCTGCACAGAGACTCACAGGTTCTATCCCATTTCTGAGGGGTTTTGTTTTGAAATCTCTTCCCACTGGTTTAAGATAATCTTCATCTTCTTTTGATGAGATGTATTTTCTTCACTGAAACCCAAAGATATTGAGCTGGGAAGTGAAGATTCCTKTCCTGGCAGGAGCAGCACTGCCAACATGGACACTGGATTGTGCCTCTCTTCCCAGGGAACCTGGCCCAACCTCCTCCTCCTCCTCTTCCTCCTTTTTGTATTAGTGTAGCAAATGGGMTGGAGCCAGAAGGGAACAAGGACCACAAATACACTTCACAGCTGGGAAAAGATGAGTCTTAGCACTTTTCCATTCCCTCCCTACCATCCCCAAGTCATTACTGAAATATTTTTTCTCATTTGTTACTTGTGCACATCTGGAGTCAGTGAACAGCAAACACACCTGGGATGGCATCTTCCAAAAAGGAAGCTGCAAATGGACCTGCTGAGGCACATGGAGAGATCTGGCATCCAGATCCCAAACTAATTCCCCTGCAGCAACCAACCAGGACAACTGTGTGCCTTTCCCCACAAAACCTTGGCTTTTGCTTCTTCCTCGGGAACAAGGCAGTAGATTTACACTTGCCAGCTGWAGTTTGGGGACCCCAGACTGATTTTCTTTCTGGAAACCTACTCCSACTATGAAAGCTGTATCACATTAAAATGAGAAGGCACTTAAGAGAAGCCCATTCTTTTGCTCTAAACCAAGAACCAAGCACTGCAATGATTTGTATCACCTGCTCCCTTCCAGCATCAATATCACTTACATGTGACTGAGAAAAATATTCCATCATTTTGGTGGATCAGGGAAGATAATTAACAGATGCATAGACCAGTSTGTATCTATGCATGATAATCTCTAACTGTTAAGGCTGCTAAGTCAGCCTTAAGTGTCCAAAAGTAAGAGATTGCCCATGGTTTCTTGAAAACTCCCTTTTGTCTTGCAGAACTGGACCTGCTCCAGTTAGAGGTGACAAGATCCACAGGAGAGCTCAGCACAAACACCAGCCCGATGGCTACAAGATCCTCAGAGAGCTGTGCCAGAAAATCTCCCCCCAAAGGCTGCTCTATTGGCAAACAGAGTTATTCAGGAGAAATTCCCTTCTGTGTATGAACAGGGAACCAGCACAGCTCAGGATTCAGTTCACTTCTGTGCACAGAGAAGCCTGAACTCACCCTGAACCTGAGGACATTGGGTCCCTCCTTCTGGAAGCATCCAGGAAACTTCAGCTTCATCTGTCAGCATGAGCAGACTAAAGCAGACTGAAAGTGCTCCATATTRTAAAATAACAAACTTCACTGATTGATTACATCCTCATTTTCTCTAACCATCATCAAATGTGCACGTGAAGAGAAGAAATCCTTTTGCCTAAAAGAACCAAGGTGACTTCTTGACACCCCATGAGRGAACACAGATGGAATTCAGCAGCAGGAAAAGGACAAGCAGATCACATTTGTGACTTTCCCACGTGCCTGATTCCCACTTCACTGGCAGCTCCTGCAGCCTGGCAGCCACTRCCCTCCCCTGCCCTGGGCCCTTCCAGCTTCCCTCACACCCATGAAACCTGTCACAAGCCTGACTTGATGCACCTGCCTTTCAAAATATCCTCTGATTGCAGAGAAATATGATATGACAGATAACTTACACAACATGTTATTTGTTAAAAACCAGAAATAAATGTGGGCACAGGAAGGGGACCCTCCCTTAAGCAAGGAGGGAGGAGATGCCCCTGTCAAGGAACCCTTCAAGCAGAGCAGCACACCTTTGATGCCTTAGGATTTTAGGATTTGTATATTTTCCATGTATTTGTAATCCTGCAGTTCTGTAGTGTATAACTCTAAACCCCACACACAGTGTGAGCTGCTGCTTTCCCATTTTGGGCAGACACAACAATTCCTCTCCAGGCCTGGCAATCAAGGACACCTCACTGCCTCAGGCCCTGAGGGATGGAAACAAAAGTGAGTTGGGGGAGCAAACTTGGGGTACATGGCTTCATTACCTGAAGCTGGAATTGGCAGATGAACCCCCAATATGCAAATGGCCCAAACTTATAAAAGTGTGCAAACCCATGACCCATGGTCCATTTTGGGTGTAGCCCCTGGGGGCTTCATCTGCCCTAAATGTACCTGAAGGCCCTTCAATAAATAGAACTGSTTTTTATTGCCTTGATTTTGTCTGGCCTCTGTTTTTAGGTACCCTCCAAAGGCATCACCTTGCTCCTGCTGGATTTCTGGCCAGCTGCTATTCACACACAGAGGGCTCCTGCCCCACCACTCATCCCCAACCTTGTCAGCTGATCTGTTCTTGCCTCTGTAACCACCCAGGGATTTACTCAGTGGGAAAAGGCCTTAATTCCACACACCAGGGTGGGCTGCAGCCACACAGAATCCACCTGGMACAGCACTGAACTTGGGAAGGTCTGAGGTGAGCCCTGGCAGGAGCAGCCAGTGCCCCCAGCACAGCACCAGGAGCCTCAGGGAGTGGTGCAGTGCAATGTGTGCAACAAGATGAACTGTGTTCATTATTTTCAAAATTAGCATCAGAAAACAAAGTCTCGAGTTTCAATCCCGATTTATTTCCTCATTTAAATATCACCTACTTTTCCTGAATGAAGCCTGCAATATTTTGATTTAAATTATAGTCATCAGTTAAATCACTCATTTCAGGTATGACAGTAAAAGTGATGTGTTGTAAAATTCATTCCTCAGCTAACTTGAGTTTCATGTGTGTGACTAAAACAGCTGCTGCTTTCTGTACATTTGCCTTTGAAAACACCTCCAGAAATAGTGAGGCTGGAGAAGTGCTGTGGTAAATAAAAATTGCTTTCTCTGGACTGGTTTCTGGCAGCCTTGGATGTGTAAAGAGAAAGACACTGGCTTTAGGAACTATCCATGTTTATGAGAGGGCTAAATATATTCATGAAAAGGCACACTGTTCATGGACAAGGAAAGCAAGCTGTTTTCAGGAACAATTTGCATGAGATCTTACCCACTAACCTAGAAAAATAAATGGTGCATTCTAACACACTGGGGAAAAAGAGCACAAAACCAAAACCAACAATTCCTACAAAACAGCAACATACCCTTGTCAAAGAGAGAAACCAAACAGAGAACAGAAACTGGCATCCTCTCCTGCCTTGACATCTCTTCATCATTTTTACACTTATCAAAACATTCAGCAAAGTCCTGACTCACCAATGGGGCAGCAGACATATGGGGTAGAATGTCCAACATTTCCACCTTGCTTCCAGAATGCTTGAAGGAGGGAGGAAATACCCAGGTTTGATGGGAGCAGCCCAGGGCCTGCAGCAGACAGGAGCCACCTCACACCAGAGCTGTGCCAGGGACCCTGCCAGCCAGCTGGGGTGGGATGTGCAAGCCCAGATGGGTTAATGCTCAATGAATCCTTCCCTCAATCACAGAAACATTCAGAAGCCWGTTTAAAAAGCAACAGCACAGAATAGAGTCTGTGGAGGTGACTGATTTGGTGAGTGAGCACAAACAGGATACACAACAGCTGCAGGTTCAGGCCCAGGACAACTGGAGGGAAAATGCAGCTTCTCATCAGAGGTAATGAGGGTGTGCAACCCCAGGGACCACAGGGAATATTGCTGTGTCTGCTCTGGGTGCCCTGACCCCCAGGGCAGCACTGACTGTGACCCTCAGCCATGGAGAAAGTTCCCCAGACCTCAAGATAGACTGGAACCCACAAAAGTGTGCAACAGATTATAGAGAGCAGTGCAGGTGGATCACTGGGTGAGAAATTGARGGTTTGGGGTTTTTAGTGTGYTGTGGATGGCAGCAAGATGGAGGGCACAGGGGGCTGTCCTGGRTTTCTTCTTCATGCTGCTTCTTCYTYCTTCTCCATGGGTTTGGGTGGCATTTTGTAATTGGGCAGAAAAGTCTGCACTGTGAGCTCTGTGGGATCAGTKATTGGGTTAAAAGGGAAAATAATCCAGGTGTCAGTTCTTAATTGGATAGTTTAGTCTTAAAAGACCTTGTCCCAAGGGATTGTTGGCCATTTTGTGTCTTCTAATGAAAAGCTGCTGAACTCACAGCAGCGAGACTGTTTTACTGATAAGAAATAATAAACACCTGAGTCCCAACATGAAACTACTGTCTCAAGTGCCTTCAATCCAGACCCAGAGAATCCATTATGAGGAATTTAGAGAAATCAAAGGAAGCACTTGTCTCTGAACAGGCTCAGCACTGCAGGAGGGAGCAGCTCCCACAGCAGCTCCCTCCCCAGCCCCGACTCCGCTGGGGACCTGGGCAGGCTGCAGGGCCTCAGGGCCGCGGGCACAGAGCCTGCCTGGGCTGCCAGGGCCGTGTCCCCATCACCAACAGCCTGGAAATGAGCCCTGACACACGGGACACGGCCACTGCGCTGAGGTGTCCTGTGGGGACAGCTCGTGCAGGGCACAAACACCGCGGGACAGGGCCCGGCCCCACAGGAGAGCCTGCCCGGCCCGGCCCCCCCGGGACAACGGCCAGGCCTGCTTAGCTGCTCCCAAACCAGAACAAAAGGAGAAAGCTCCTATTTTCTATCATTTTAACACGTGTTTTCCACAGAAATGTGTCTAGCTTTCCAGTAGCTGAAATTTTACAYTGCTTCTGYAAATACCTCCCATACAAAACCAAGACACACAGCCACCGCTGTTGTTGGGACCCAGGACATTGCTCTGGCTGCCCTGGAGGGCTCCAGACCCTGGCAGGGGCTCAGAGACCTTGGCACAGAGTCACAAACACCTGTGCCTTTGATTTTAGCCCATGGAAACAATTACCAACCTCGTGTGAGGATTTACAAGCCACGAGAGTTTGAGTCAAATGATAGTGAATTTGTCACAGGGTGAAAAAGTAGAATTTTGGGGATTTAGAATGGGGGTTCAAGAGGSAAGATGGAGGAATCTGGGTGTGTCCTGTCCTTCTTCTTGWCCTCCATCCTCTGCTGTGATGGTGACACTTTTGGATTGGTTTAGAGTAGAGACAGACTGTCTAACATAGGTGATAGCTATTGGAAAATTATTGTCAATAAATAAAACYTGCTGGACAGATCTCAGCAGGTCAGAGAAGGAATGTCATAAGTATGAGAAAATAAACAACCCTGAAAAGCAGAACAGAGGAATCTCGACTTCTTCTTCGGTCACAAGGCTGGGAAAGAGAGACTTTCTAATYCCTTGGGGGTCATCCCAACCACAGAAACCCAAGAACCTGCAAGCTGGGAAGTGTTTCCACAGCCTTCAGCACATCCCTGTGTGACAGATGAGTAATGCCATGGTTGACTCTCACAATTAAAAGGCAAATATCCTGTATATACGTTAAGAGAAGTTTTATAGACTTACAGTTATGTTTTACCCCCTTGTGTTGTTCTCAGGGGTGCCCTGGGTTTGGGACATTTGGGAGGGTGGCACTGTTACTRTGGCAACAGCTGACCTCCAGTCAAGAGGTAAGGGAGTGATTTCCACCACTGGACAGGGAAGAAGGAGTCAATGGACAGAACTAAAGGGTTAAAAGTTGACACTTCCATTGTGTGGGTGAGCACCTGGTGGGAAAGATCCTCTGCTCCCAGAGCTGTAATATTTTCTCTATTCAGTCTGCTATTGTATTTTTGATAAGGGTTAAATAAACTTTTAAAAATATTTGGAAGTATAATTTCTAACACCTATTTCCCTAAACACAGTCCAGTCCTGCCACAGACACAGCAGCTCAGCCTGGGAAACACTCTGACTCTGTGTGCCCACCCCGATCTGGTGGGAGAGGCTGGCACAGTGTGTCTGAGCAGAGCTCCTCTGTGCACAGCCCTCAGAGCYGCGGCACCAACGTGRGAAATGACTGCTCACTTTTTAAAAGAAGTATTAAACTTTAACAAAAACTACAACAAAGGACTAAATAAAGAAAAATTACAGCAYTGAKAGCCCCCSCTGTGGCTGCCTGCCACGTGGCTCATCTACAAAATGCATGTTCTGCCTTTTATATCCCTAGTCCCTCTGAAAGCTTTGTCAGCCAACTCTTTCTCTGCTGTCCACTGGTGGAGATCACTTTTTACACCTTGACTGGAGGTCAGGTGTTGTTCTGCTGCCCYTCCTGGTACCAAGCCAGCCTCCTCTGAATGTCTGACTGCTAAGGCTATTACAASGGGGGAGGGAAAGAAGACTATGGAATGACATCTCACAATAACATTATTATACATCTACATAATATCTGTATCTTAATTGTGAGAGCCAGCTAATACACTGCTTATCTATAACACTGAGAATAAGGCACAGCCCTAAGGTGCTCAGTGCCAGCTGCCTGGGGAGCTGGGAACCCCTTTTGTCTTGTGGACCTGGATGCTTAGAAACAGATACTGTGTTTGTAACTGTGTGATGTGCCTGCCCTGAACACCAAGCCCTCACCTCATGCCTTAMAGGGCACTTTGCAGATGTTCCCACCCTGCTGCAGACAATTCATTGGCAAGCTGTGGTGAGTGGGGATTCTTGTAATGGTGGCTTAGTGTCGTAGATATGTTTTATGAAAAATCYTTTCCTTAGGATTTTTCCTCCTGAGAAGCTGAGAGGCCTCAGGAACARAAYGYAAMCAATGRTTRTCTGCTGCTGTGGAATGCAACARGTGCATCTGGGATTGGCCCATGTTGGATGTTTSTAATTAATGGCCAATCACAGTCAGCTGGCTCRGACAGAGAGCTGAGCCACAAACCTTTGTTATCATTCCTTCCTATTYTATTCTTAGCTGGCCTTCTGAGGAAATCCTTTCTTCTATTCTTTTAGTGTAGTTTTAACGTAATATATATCATACAATAATAAATCAGTCAGATCCTYGTCTCTTCCCTCATCCAAAAACCCCTGTGAACACGCTCACAGCTTCGAAGCTGCACCAAGTTTTTCACTGAGTGCAGAGACCACCACAGACCTCAGAGCAGCAACGCCTGATGCTTCCCCACAGCCACACACACAGAGCCCACCCTGCCCCTGCTCAGAGGTGACACACGAGGTGGCAGGGCCCTTGGGACAGAAACCACAGCCCTTTGTGCCATGCTGGTTCTATCCACGTTCTGCACAATACCCATATTCTTCAGCCACCTTTTCCTCTGCTCTGCACTTTGCCATCCTCCCTCCCTCCATGCTCCCACCCAGCTGAGCCCCAGGACAGCTGAGGAAGGTGGCAGCAGCAGGAGCTGTACCCACAAGGAGCAGAGCTAGGCAGCAGCAGGGTGTGCAGCACACAGGGTGCTGCAGGGCGAGGGGAGCTCCCCTGTCACCCCCAAAGGGGCAGGGGCCTGGGCAGCAGCACCTGTGCAGGAAAGGAAAGGGCTATGCTGTGCAGGAAAGGGCTATGCTGTGCAGGAAAGGGTTATGCTGCCCTGCCCTGTCACACAGACACAATCTCAGCTCTAAAGAGCACCTGAAATGCACTTGGGAAAGCTCCAAGTTCATCTTCCCACGCACCCAGTCACTTATTTGAAAATTTAAAGGCACTTTACACAGCTTGTCCTCACTTAGAGCCTCTCCTGCCACATATATATTTCCTTCCCCCCACCTTGCTTTCATTGTTACACTGCCACCACCACTGTCAAAAGTAATTTTATTTCAATTTCATGGCTTGATTGGGCTGAATGTAATGGAACCAGATGCTGTGAATGAATGAAAGTTCCTTCTGTGAAGACCCATCRTATTTTTGAGCTAAGTGGGCCATGTTCAGCTGCATATAGGTACTTCATGTGCTTTCAGAGCATTAATCTGTCTGTACCAGGTATGAAGCCAGTCCAATGAGCCTGAACTAAAGTAAAAGCATTAAACTGGCCTTTGTTGTTCCATAAAGAAAAATATTATAAAGCTTTAATTGCTAGGTAATCAACATACTCCAAAATAAATTAATCATACTATTTTCCTTGGTGCTTACATGGTTTAAAATAGCTAGAAAATTACACGCTCGTTTTCCCCCAAGGGCAAACAGTTGCAAACTGTCTCAAAGACGAAACAATTTACCCAGAACATTTTATTTCAGTAAAATCATGAGGCCACTGCTGAATAAGGCTGAATAAAACTCAGTATTGGAGAGTGCTAGTGGCTGGTGTGCTGAGTATTTCCTTCAGAAACGTGATTTTCCTGAAATCCTCTTTTATGCTCCCATCCAGGGGGATGACAGGGTTGTACTGTGCCAGGGAGGGAAGCCAGCCTGCATGGGCAATACTTTGGAGAATACTAAAGCAATGCTTGAGAGTATTTGAAGGGGTTTCAAAGCAGCATTTTTTCTAACTTATCCTAGTTGCGGTCCAGTGGCAGAGTTCAGGGAGCTTGGTCCAAAGATACTCACAGGATTCCCTTTCAGATAACTTCAGCAGCAATAAAACATGAAATTCAACAAATGAATGAAACATAATGGAACAAACCCAGTGCATTATAGAGGTATTTAGTATAATCAATCAATGAATAGRAGTATTAATCTTGAAACATATAAATTTTTAAAGAAGTCTCAGGTAGTGAGATTCCAGCCTGCTGGAGGCAGATCTTGCCCAAGCTTCAAAATTATATTGGTGGGGAAAAATGAGTCTCCTTGGATGTGTGAGTGGTAGCCTGAGCACCAACAGGACTGAGGTGTCAGAGGCCATCAGGACTGAGCCCTTCCCTTCCTAATGGCTGTACAGGACTATTCATCAATATCCACTGGCAGGCTAAATGCCTATAAAGCATCTTAATGTGCACTAAATGCTCTTCTGAAGTCTGCTAGCCTTATTACAGTCCTCCTGCCTTCTGGGGATGCACTTTAGGTGTTCTGTAGGGCAGGAAAAGCTTCCTGTCCTGTGCCCAGCACCCAGCACATCAAGGAAACAGAGACTCCTGGGCTCTCCAGGCTCATGCCCTGTGTACAGTTTGGCTACTAAATTTTTCCAGGATGTTCTGAAGATTACCAGCTGTTTTAGGAATAAACACCCAAATTCAGGGGTAGTTTCACAGAGATGGGAATCTGGATGTGAGGAAGCCCTGGATGTGCAGCAGTGTTACTGACAGCAGCCCTGGAACATGGTTTAAACAGGAACTGGTGTGGGGCATCTAAGTGCCTTTTCTATGGCTGATCTTATCTTTGTCCAGAGTGACAAAGAGGACAGAGCATCAGCAATAAAGCTGGTTTTTCCTGAGGGTCTCCTCTCCTTGGTTCCCCAGGCAGGCAGCTGAGCATGACCCTGTTCCCAGGCACACAGGTGAGATTTYGGGTGTCTCCCAGCCTGTGTGGGTCACAGCACACTCTGGAACTGGAACAGGTGACCCTCTGGATGAGGGGCTGAGCCCTGTGGATGGGGACCATCACCACCTGTGATGCCTTAGGATTTGAGCTTTTATATTTTCCAAATTCTGAACTGCTCTGGGGTACAACTCTAAAGCTCCAYAGCCTGTCAGCTACTGTTCTCCTGGTTTATTCAGACACAACAGTTCCTCTCCAGGCCTGAAACCCAAGGGCACCTCACTGTCTCAGGCCCCCAGAAATGTAAACAAAAGTGAATTTGGGGGGACCAAACTGGGGGTAAATGACTTCATTACCTGAAGCTGTAATTGGTGGATAAGATGTGAATGGACCAAACTTACAATTRCATAAAAAACTCATGACCATTGGGTGTAGCCCCTGGAGGGCTTCATCTGCCTTTAATGTACCTGAAGGCCCTTCATTAAATATATCTGCTTTTATCYTTGTAATTTTGTCTGGCCTCTGTTTCTAGGTAAGCCCAAAAAAGGCAKCACCTGGGCAGTGATCCCTGACCTGAACACTGCATCCATAAACACACAGGGGCTGCTATCAATGAACCCAACCAAGAAACACTAAAATGGGATTTTAATTCAAATAACACTTATTGTGGGAGGGTGGCGGGTGGTAAATATTTGAGCTTCTAATATAAAGCTTGAAATTCAAAGAGCTTCCTATATAAACTCATCCACTCTTAATTTCCACATTTAATTGCAATACCAGCTAATTTTCTAAATTAAAAAATGAAATCTTTCAGAGGTTAAGTTCCTTATTTCAACAGCATCRCAACTGTGTTTCAAAAAATTCTTTAGATGGCCAACAGACAATTTTCCTCTCAATATTTTTGGTAGATGGCTCATTATGGAAAATCAATTATGTTGTGTCTCATTAAATGGTCCAACAGTATCATGAATGTTAAATGTAATAAATTTCAYATTGCAGGACAATTTCCATAGTTGAAATCATGAGGTTAGTGACATTATTAGCCTTTTCCCTAGATAAAGCTCTTATATTACTTCTGATTTTCTCTTCCTCCTAGGAAGATATAATTTATGAGGGCAACCTAGTCTAAGCTGGGTTACTACTTGAATTCTTGCTATTGAGAAGCAGTCTTATCTACTAAAATAACAGAATAAAACTACTGAAATATTTCTAGAATATGGATGAATTTTCCTGTTGAAAAGAGATGAATTTAATACTACAAGAACAGGCACAAATTTGACTTAATTAATACACCATGCAAAGAGAGGGAAAACTGCTTTTCATGCAAAGGAGTTGACATTCATGGCTCTTGTGCTGGGCATGGAAACCTCAGCAAGGGACTACAATTATAAACAGAATGTTCCCAACACTGAACACAACCTTTCCTTCCTCTCTCCTGAGCACAACCACCACAACCTGAATCCATGAACAGCCCCCACGGTGAGCATTAAGGGATTTCAACATGCAGAAACCCCTGACCATGGATGGGGCTGCACAGAGGCTCTGCCTGTGGTCTGAAGCTGCCACAACTCTGACAGAAGGTGCGTGGTGGGGTTACAGGCTCCCTACACAACAAGCAAAGGTTCCATGGGAAGCCACATCATCAGGGCCATTTATGTCTTCTAAAACAACATAAACAATATATTTTACTTGATATGGAAAGCATTTCATGGTCTGTGAAGGATCCAGAACAGTTTCTGGAGCGTGTCATCTCTGAGCAGSCAGAACCAGCAAACAGAGACCTGGGAGGATGCTCTGGGAGCCACTTCCCACAGCCAGCTCCAAATCCTGCMCTCCCAGCACAGCCTGACAGCCAGGGCAGCTGAGCAATCCCTCTCCAGAAAGCACACACGTCACAGACACTGCAAAGGAATGAGGAATCCTGGAGCACAGATGTCCCTGGGCAGGGCTGGCACTGCTGGGCTTTGCCAGAGGGTTGGCAGTGCCAGGAGAGGAGCTGGGTAGGTCTGTCAGGCTGGAGCATTGTTCTCCTGCTACCTCAGGGCAGCTTCTGCAAGAAGGATTTGTGTGACACTTCAGCAAGTCACACTCCATGTTCCTGGCACTTCAAACCTGTGAAATCAAACTGTGGAATTAAAACTGGCCAACCTGGGATTAGGATTGGAGGTGAGTTCTGATAGCAGCAGGACTCCCCAACACATCCCTGCAGCTGCTGCTCAGAAAATACCCTTCTGCCCTCTGCAGAACCTTGTCTGACTGCAGGAAGGAAACACTGAGTTTGCTTGAGCCCTCAATGACTTAAAAAAAGCACTGGGATTCCCCCCCCTCCTTTTTACTTCCTGAGGTGTTTTTCAGCTGTGGATGAGTGGATGAAAACATGCTGTGGCTGAAACCGTGCCTCAGGCTGAGCAAAGTGTCTGTGGCTTGCAAAAGCACAAAGGCATAAACCCCAACCTTTCTAATAATAACTGAAGGAAAGAAATTTCTTTGCACATTATATGCTTGTAATAGCTTTTGTGATTCTATTTTTACAGCACCATGGATTGCCTACCAATCTCTGTTGTCTAATAAACTTTTAAAWCACCTCACACAGGCAAACAAGCATTTTCTAATGTATTCCTGACTGTAAATATAGTACTACAGAACACAAAATTAACTAAAATTAGAAGCAAGACCAGGTATGGAAAGCAAACCAGCTTTGACACTTCCCCCAGAAGAGAGAACAAAGTCTGCTGCTCTTCAGTCACAGTCAGCCTACATCACCTACATGAGAGAAGAGCAGTGCTTCACTTGTTTAAATCCTGCTTCTCCAGGGTGCTACAACCCAAACTGTCACCTGCACAGACTGAAATTCTGAGGCTAGAACACGCTGCAGCCTGTAGCTAACCCAGGTGCCTAACACAGGATTTCAGCACAAGATCTGTCTACCTGTGTCCTGTCCTTAGGTTTACCCTCTGAACTGCAACACCACACACCAAGAATATTTTATTAGAATAAGGGATTCAAACTGTACATCTCATCCACATTAAGTGAGAGGAAGTGTATAAAAAGGAATGAACAAGTCCCATATGACATTTGCTCAGGCAGTTTSCAGCACCTGAAAGTCCCGAGGCAAGAACCTGGCACACACATCAGTCCCAGCAGTGGAGCTGCCATCTCCTCCAGGGAGAGGAAGGTTTCACAGAAAGCCAAGTGGGAGCCCTGAAAGATGTGGGGACAAGGAGCAGCATTCCAGGCAGAGGGATATGCAGGAATCCTTCTGGCTCAAGAGCAGGCACTGAATGCTGCTGAAACCTCTGATGTCTGGCTGGTGTGGCCAGGCTGAGAAGATTAAATACTGGAGCCCCCATCAGCTGTACCAAAAACCTGGAGTTTACATGGGTAGTCAAACTCAGCTGTGCCTCAGCCATTGGGCACCACACATTCCTCACATTGCTTTCTTAATTTTCTTAAAACCTTCTGATTTTTATGACTCTCCAACAGACAGGCTGAGCCAGCTTGGTTTGGGGGGGTCACTTATAGAAAAGGTCCTAAAGAGGGAGGAAGGGTTTTAAAATACTGGTTAGTGCAAGGGAGAAAGAGGCAGTGAAAATAACAGGCTTGGGGAAGGATCATGAGCAATGCTGTTTCAGAAGATTGTGAAAATTACTGAAGAAAACAGAAGTTCTCAGCACAATCTGGTGCCACTCAGCTGCAGAGGCAGCACCACTTCCACTGGGCAGGAATCTGGCCCAGCTCATTGTCTCTGCACTGACAAAGGAACAGCCACAGTAAGATCTRGGAGTTTAAGGAACAGCCACAGTAAGATCTGGGAGTTTAAGACAGAAAAGAACCCAAATCTGCTCTGCTCAGCTCAGCACAGGTAGCATACAAATAAAATCTTCACCACATGGGCTCTGCCCCTCCTGAATTCCCTGCTCACTCAAGGCACGGATGTGATCCCTTCATTGAGCCCATCACCTGCAGCCTGCACAGCACTGGAGGTGCAAACAGGCATCACTGGACCTGCCTCACCCACCTGAGAAGCTCTGTGCTGAATGGCAAAGGGATTGTATTAGATCCCCTGGAAGTTTTCAGGGAACCACGGCTTCTTTACAAGGAATATTTTACAAATTCACCATCAAAGGCTCTCTCCCTAACAAGCAGCAAAAGCTCATGGAAAACAGTGTCAAATGCAACATGCCCTGAGGCTCAATAAACATGAAAAATTCTCTTCTTGGTTGTGTGACATGGCCCAAGTGGTGGGTCAGGAACATCAGGGAAGAGAGCAGAGCAGGCACCAGGAAAGGTCAGGAGATGGTGTGTGACMGTGTTCACRGGGGTCTTATGTTGAGGGAAGAGACGAGGAGCGGACTCCATGTTTCAGAAGGCTTGATTTATTATTTTATGATATTTATTATATTGAAACTATACTAAAAGAATAGAAGAAAAGGTTTYATCAGAAGGCTAGCTAAGCTAAGAATAGAAAGGAGAGAAGAATAACAAAGGCTTGTGTCTCAGACAGAGACTCCGAGCCAGCTGTGATTGGCCATTAATTAGAAACATCCACATGRGACCAATCCCAGATGCACCTGTTGCATTCCACAGCAGCAGATAACCATTGGTTACATTTTGTTCCTGAGGCCTCTCAGCTTCTCAGGAGGAAAAATCCTAAGGAAAGGATTTTTCATAAAAAGATGTCTGCGACAATGGTGACCACTGCACTGCAGCCCCAAAGAGCTGCTTCTCTGCCCAGCTTAACACCTCCCTGGCAGAGCATCCTCTGTGAGTGATGCAGTGTGGAAGTAAATTCAGGGSTTTAAATGTGCAGTCATTAAGGAAATAGGACTTTGAGAGTGAGGATAAAAATGTAGAGTCATTAAAAAATACAGAATGTGAAKAAATGACTGGTAATCTGAAAATGCTGCAAGATACTTGTTTGGGAGAATCTTCCCTTTTTAGGGCTGCAGAGACAGGACTGCTCATGGTGGGTAAAGTGCAGGATCCACACAATCTGCTGCAGCAGGTAATCAGCTGGATAATTTAATATGACTAAAGGAAGAACAATTAGMCATCTAATGGCTAAGAGGAAAGCAAAATACATCATGATTAAGGTTTTGCTGAAGGAAATGGGAAAGGCTAGAATGCTCTAGGAATTACACTGTAGAGAAGAATGATTAGCACATCAGCTCAGTACAGATCACTTCTTGCAAAGGGAGATACAAGAGAAAAAAGCTTGCTGCTGCTCTAACCCTCCTTTCTAAGAGAGTAGGGTAGTTCTAGGCTCACCTCTGGTCAGTGTATGTGCAGTGCTAATTTCAGTTTTAAGATACTCTTTCATATTAAGAAAAGTGCAAAAAACCTCAAGCCACAACACCAAATCAGGGACCTATAAGAATATTTTCAGTAATTACACACAGCACACTTGGATGAACAAGGCAAAGAGATGATACTYCTTGAAAGCTCATCACTGTAGATTCAGCATGCCATCCACATCTTCCACCAAAAATAATAATTTTGCATGAGATGCTGCATTTACTCAAAGCCTTTTTGATGAGGCTTTTTAAAAACTCTCTATGGAAAAGAAATGGCATCCTGAATGTGGGAGAATCTGAGCCAGGTGCCACTTGACAGAAGGTAAGTGCACATGACACCACTCCTGAGGCATCTGATACAGAAAGTTTTTGATTTTGACTTCCAGGATTTTGCTTGTTCACTGATTTTCTGGGGGTCAGTTAAAGCCTAAAAGCAATGCACCTGCCAACCTGTCAGAGGTATGAAACATGCTCTGCATCTAAAAAGAAGAAGATGRAGTTTTAACGAGGTACCTGCAGGAAGGACCAGCAAATGTTTTTCATTCTATTAAAAAAATAATAATTTTGGGCACTTGTAGCATTCACATTCTCTGAAATAATCCCTTTTGCCCARGATTTTTCTCCTGGGAAGCTGAGAAGCCTCAGAGAAAAGGAAACCAATTCTGATCTCATTTGCTTCTCCTGTGTTGTGCTCATGTGGAATGTGTTTGGAGATTGTTTCCCCACAGGTGATTGTTCCATTGGATTCTGCTGGGAGTTGTTTTCACTCTTTGGCCAATCAGGGCCAAGCTGTGTYGGGGCTCTGGAGAGAGTCAGGAGTTTTCTATATATATATAGAATATAGAGGAAGTTGAGCAGTCAATCTTTCCTTTTTTTGAGCAACTAAAAAAAATAATGCGCTGCTATTTTAGCACCTCCTCTGTCATGCAGAGAACATCCTGGAGCTTTCTCCTCCCCCAGTGCACTGTTTCCCTGACTTACTTTCTTAAAAGCACCAAAACAAGAGGGCAGGAGCAAAAAGCAAAAATAATATTAATTTCACAAAAAGTAGAAAACTAGCTATGGGTGTTAAAATAGCCCACAAAATTGGTAATTTCAGTAGATGGTTGTACGTGAACAGTTTAATTTTCTTAACCATAAGATTTATGTAACAGCATTTTCTACATATTCAAAGCCTCTCAATGTTTACTGGTTCATTGTAGGATATTTAAAACCAGGGTCTGCAAAAGAAAAATATTCTGTATTAAACAGAACAGGACTTTTAGTGCTGTACTTGTGTCCAAATAACAAGGCACATATCATTTTGGAACACTCTACCACATACACTCCTCATCCTTTCATTTAAAGCATTAGGGCTGTTAAACCTGTAAATGGCAGCTCCAGAGCCAGGCAATAAACATGCACTTAGAGCTATTTTAGCCCCACATGTAAGTAATTCAACCCTTCAGGTTAGAAAAGACACCAATTGTGACAAAACTGAGAGGCTTTTCCCACCATTCATACACCAGGCTGAGCAAGGGAGATGCTATTTCTGCWATCTGCTCCATCCCCACCTTTGTGCTGATAACCCTCTGCTGGCCAGGGCTGCCAGTCTGTAACAAATCAGCCTGCCCAGAGGGCTCTGCACAGCCCAGTGTGAGGGCACAGCTCTGCCCTGGCCTGACACACACACCTGGAGTGAACAGACACATCTGGAGTGCACA
>JACDOX010000163.1:414503-436332 GCA_014549065.1 Cardinalis cardinalis | reverse complement strand
CTGGAGTGCACACACACACCTGGAGTGCACACACACAGCTGGAATGCACACACATACCTGGAATGCACACACACACCTGGTGTGCACACACACACCTGGAATGCACACACACACCTGGAGTGCACACACACACCTGGCATGCACACACACACCTGGAGTGCACACACACAGCTGGAGTGCACACACACACCTGGTGTGCACAGACACAGCTGGAGTGCACATACACACCTGGTGTGCACACACACACCTGGCATGCACACACATGACACACCTGACATGCACACACACAAGTGTTCACGAGGGAGGTGTGCCAAGGCAGCCTCCAGCACAGCTGGATGGGCTCACCCTGCTGGGATTTTGTCSCTGTGTGCCCACAGGCTGGGCCAGACACCACTGCAGGATTCGGCACTTCTTGCCAACTTTCAAGGTCACATCCTGGAGAAAAGGAGGCTCAGGGGTGACCTTGTCACTCTCCACAGCTCCCTGAAAGGAGGCTGTAGTCTTGGGGGCTTGGTCTCTTCTCCCAGGCAGCACTGACAGAATGAGGGGACACAGCCTTAAGCTGCACCAAGGGAAATTAGACAAGGGTTAGACACTAGAAATTAGACCAAGGGTTGGCCATTAGAAAAAAAATTCTTCACTGAAAGAGTGACTGGGCACGGGAACTGTCTGCCCAGGGAGAGAGTGGAGTCACCATCCCTGGAGGTGTCAAAAAAAGCCTGGATGTGGCACTCAGTGACTGGGAGGTGTTAGGGCAGGGTTGGACTAGAGGATCTCAAAAGGTSTTTTCCAACCTCATTAATTCTGTGATTCTGTGATCCTCAGCTGTGAGATTCCCAGCCAGCCCCCAGCCCTGCCCCTGGAGCTGGGTCACACTCACACAGGGGCTCTCCCTGGCATGGCTGGCAGACTGAAACCCACCCTGAGGAAAGCCTGACCCCACACACAGCACTACAGCAGCTGTGCTTCCCCACCAGTTAAAAATACACATCAAGTATCCTTGTTGGAACAGCCCTGATGCTGAATTTGCCTGGTAACATCTGCTGGATACTTGAGYGTATTTAAAGAGTTAAATTACAGGAAGCAACTTAATGCCTTGCAAATACATATCATAATGTGCAATTTCAGCCAATAGAGCTAAGCTGGTAAAACCAAATGCATTCTCAGGCAATAATTGAATTTCTTAGGTACAAAGGGCTAAACAAGGGCAGTATCCCTGTCCCTGTGAAGGTATAACCTGTTTCTGTCAAACTCCTTTCCCTCACTCAGAATTTCGGCACTGGTRGAATGAGAAGTGATTTTGCCTCTGGTCAATGCACTGGAATAATCTCCTTCCAACCTGTGCTGGCCTCAAAATCATTCCTACACAGCAGAGCTTCCCCTCTCTCCTCTGGGCACATCTTGGAAAAATACAAGTACTGTTTGTTTATCTGGCTTTGTTGGGAGCCCAGCCAAGTTAAGGATGGATTTCACTCTTCTCCCAGCAAATGAAGTCAATAGGATCCCTGTTTCCCACKTGGAAGGAGGCATTCCAGGGGAAGCTCTGCACTGCTCCATAACCAAAGGGCAGGAGACATCTCCCCAGGTAATTTCTCCTATGGAGCGAGGAATAAATTGCACACATTGCCCCTCAAGGGGAGCACAGATGGGCAGCTGCAGGTAGAAGCACTCCCAGCCCATTCAGTGGGCTCAGCCAACACCTCCTGCTCCCCTGCCCACCCAGAGGCCAGGCACAGGCTCAGCCCCTGACACCAGAGCACTGCCAGGGCTCCCACACCACTTCCAGCACTGCACACAAGGACACCAACCCTACTAGCAAAATGCCTTTGCTAGTTTCATTTCAACTGGCATAAGGATGCAATCAGAAACATTCACTGTCCCTAATTAAAAGAAGATGCATCATAAAAAACAAGTGCAACTCTTTATTCTTCATTCATAGGACTGAAAAGGGTTCTGGCACTGAAAGGTCAACCCACCTGGCTGCTCAGCAGTGCTCTCTGAGCCAACACCCTTTAGTTTCTTGACCATTGCAAGGCTTTTTTTTGTTTTGGTGCTGGTTTTTTTCGTTTKTTTGATGGTTTTTTGTTTGTTTTGCTCTTTTTTTGGGTACTGGGAGAAGTTTAGTCCAAAAGGGTGGCATCCAATTTAACAGAGAACCTGGCTGGAGACCCAGAATCCTTTTATTTCCAGGCTCCTAGACCTTCYTCCTCCACAGTGGAAAGCACAAGCCTGCTCACACCTGCAGGGTCTCAGACATCAGGGAAGCTCCTTGTTCCCCTCATACTTCTGAGAGGGAAAATCCAACACTTAAACTGTGGCATTCACATTCTCTGAACATGATTCCTTTGCCCAGAGTTTTTCTCCTGGGAAGGTGAAAGGCAGTGAGAGGCCTCAGAGAAAATGAAAACAATTCTGATCTCATTTGCTTCTCCTGTGTTGTGCTGATGTGGAATGTGTTTGGAGATTGTTTCCCCACAGGTGATTGTTCCATTGGATTCTGCTGGGAGTTGTTTTCACTCTTTGGCCAATCAGGGCCAAGCTGTGTAGGGATTCTGGAAAGAATCAGGAGTTTTCATTAYTATCTTTTTAGCATTCAGTGAGTATCCTTGCTGTATTCTTTAGTATAGTATAGTATTCCAGATTGCAAGGCAAGATGTTTTCTATTACCATCTGTATGGCAGATGGTCTTTTGTCTTTTGTCAAGTGGGCAGTTTTCCTTATCTCTTCCACACCCACTCCTCTCTCCGGGGGCACATCTGCTGATAACAGCTATTGAATGTCACTGCATGGCTGATAAGAACTACAGCATCCCATTGGGAGATGTGAGCCCAGAGGGAGGAGCCAAGCATTCTTACCTGGATAGAATCTGGAGATTCTGGAACACCAGCATGGCTTCCCCACTGGATTGCCCAGAGGAACAGCAGCTGCCTCTCCTTCCCCTGGATCTTCAGAGGAAGAATCCATCCTTCTGTACAGGATCCCTGCTCCAACAGAACCACCCCTAACACTGCAGGAGGGCTGAGCCACAATTCCAATGGGACTGCACCAACACCCTGACCCACAGGGTGCCAGGTTGGGTTCTGACTCTGTCAGTGTTGTTCTAGTGYACTGCATTGTTTATTTTATCCTTTCATTTTCTTTCCTATTAAAGAACTGTTATTTCCTGCTCCCATATTTTTTACCTGAGAGCCCCTTAATTTAAAATTTATAGAAACTCTGAGTGAGGGGGAGGTTTACATTCTCCATTTCAGGGGAGGCTCCTTAGCCTTAGCAGGCACCTGTCTTTCCAAACCAAGACATACAGTATAGTATTTATATTTTATAGTATAGTGTTTATATTATAGTCTTTAATATAATATAGCATAATAAAGTAATAAATTAGCCTTCTGACAGCATAGAGTCAGATGCATTGTTCTTCCCTGCCATGGGGCTCACTGTGAATTTACAATACTTAAACTGCAGCCAGATTTCCCTGGGCTGGTGGCAAAGGGACTGAGGGCCAAGCACCACATTTTGGACACTCTGGCTTAGAGTACACAGGATGTCACTGGGACTTCTCATCTATGCTGTTATTGAGGTATCATTACACCCCAGGGGCAATGAAATACATCACAGCTCCTAACCAGGCTGGTACTATAACCACCCCATCCTAAAGGCTGTCCTGAAGGCTCTGCATTYAGGAATTCAAAAGAGCAAGACCAGCAGTGYTGGCTTCCACTCCTGATTTGTGCCTTTTTTCCTTTGGGCTTTCTGATTTCCAGTGTGTTTCCTCTGAGCCAGCAGAGCTGCCGGTCTGGATTGGCCAGAAAGGAGCCTGGGATACATCAGCAACCCCTGCCTGCCCCCAGCACCTGGGATTGCCTGCAGGGAGGGCAAGAGCAGCCTGCTTTGCTGCCAGGGCCAGTGGTAGGGAAACAGGCCCTGATAAGCTGTGCTCAGGCCTTGGACACAGCTTCTGTCACAGAGTCACTCCTGAGCTGAGAGAGTGCCCAGGAAAACCCTGCACTGTAAACCAGGCAAGAGGACAAAAGTACTTCAGAAGGAAGCCAAAGAAYCCCTAACACATCCACAGATGCTCAAAAAAACCTGATGAAGTCCCAAAATAGTAACCAGTAAAAGTAGCTTTAGAACCTACTAGCTTTGTTGATAGAGTAGCTTCCCAATACAATAATATTTGCTCATTTCTGATGAAATCATTATTTGTTTAACTTAACCTGTACAGAGAGCTTTTACTGATGGCTGAAATGGGTGGATGTTTAGGAACTGAGCTGGTCTGAGTGCAAAAAGATCTGCAACAACAACAAAAGCCAGGCTCATACAACACTCACATTAYCTCTGCATCTCTCTGATATCAACTCATTATCATCACAAGAAAGAAAGAACTTTCCTTCAGAAGCCAGAACTTATCCAAAGCTAGAAGAAGTAATACTTATTAGAGTTTAGCCCTGTTCCTTTAGAGCAGCTGAGTCCTGGAAGCAATGCTGTGAAGCAGCCCCCATGCCAAGAGATGGATTGCACAGGCTGTTTTCATAAACCATCCTCAAACCAAAGACCACATTTCTTTACTCTGGCAATCAGTAAACCTAATTAAGGAAGAGAAACATTGCAAATGAATGCACTTAATTTTGAAGAAAATGTGCAGCGTATGCAAACTTGTAGCACACTGAAAAAATGGCTGGGCATCCTTTTTCCTCTCCTCAGGTCTCAGGAGCTCTGCAAGAAAAACAGCTACTGAGTCAAAGCAGGGGAAATGCACCAATTCTTGCCACCCAGGTGTCACAAATCAGCCCAGCTTCCTCTGCACATTCAATTCCAAAGTCATGGAATCACAGCCTAGTTTGGCTTGGCAGGAACCCTTAAAGGTTCCAACCCCCCAGAGTAAATCATTCATCCACAGGGGCCTGCACACAAAAATTTTGCTCTGGATAAAGAACCCTCAAGGAGCAAGCCCTGGTGCCAGGGGCTGATGCGGTGTGGCCAGAGAGGATGGGAGGAAGRTGCAGGGTGCCCATCCCCAGACAGGCTCAGGGATCATGAATTCTCTGAAGATAACTCCCCTGGTACTCCCAGACACAGAATTTCCTCCCAACAGCGAGGAACAGCACTGCCCTGGTGTCTGAGCAGGGCAGGGCTCAGCTCCAAAGCTGTCTGAGTACACGCAGGGTCACACATGGGGCTCGTGTCCATGCCAAAACTTTTGACCACAACCTGTTTAAACATGTTGTGTTTTTAAAGGCTTCCTCCTGAACAACAACAACAACAACAACAAACAGTGACTTCTAAAAATAGAACTAGAGATTGGGTCTAAAGGAAATGGGGAATTGTTTAGGCTAATCTTTAAAAGGACCCTTAAATAAGGTAACATTGCTTATAACACACAGGGCCAAAGATTAACATTACTTTAGGTTGATTTTGTACTGTGGTTTTTGTTTTTTAAACCACTGCAGGAAAGAAACAAACTCCTGTTTATTAATGTTAGCTTGACTTAGAGAAAAAAAMCAGAGTAATTTGGCAACATAAAATTCAAAGGGGACAGGGATGAGCCTAAAACCTGAAATCATGTGGATTTCAGCATTTGCAATTACCTACAGGACAAGTAAGGATTCAAATGCATCCTTAAGCATGGACTGCCCGAGTCTGTGGAGTCTACATTTCTGCTGAGATGGTTTCCAGTCCCTTCAGACACATTGCAGGATGTCTGGTAATCAGCCCCTAGTTCTAATAAAATGAGGGTTATGGTATTTGCTCACTGAATTATGGCCTGCAAAACCTTAGGTGGTTTATTTTACATACCTGATTTCAGCAGCACAATGATCTCTTAATATGAAAGGGCYCTGCAGCACCCCATGGCACAGCCTGTCAGCCACAGGAAGGTCTCAAATGATGATGCAGAGTAAGAACTGCCCACCCCTGCACCCACCAGAGGCATGGCTGGTCTGCTAATTGGCAACAATCAAAATATGCTTTCTAACGCTACATGCAGTGGAAAAGGCTGTTCCAGATGAACACACTGCAGCAGATGACTTCTTCCCTCTTAAGTTCTATTACCTAAAGCAGTGAGAAGGGAGAAACATTGCAAGCAGTGAAGTGCTTGATGTAGTGTCAGAGAGCCACAGGATTGCTGGGACATGCTTCATGCCTTGGAACCCCAAAAGTGACAGCCACACCATGGAACATATCTGGAAGGGGCACTTTTGTCCCATTTGTTCTGCCTGGCAACCTCAGATTTCCCRTCAGCTCCAGACAGGTTATTTAAAATATGATGGAGCCTGTGAAGGGCATCAATATTTGCAGTAGCCCCATATATCAGATCTTCCAGACATTTTTTCTATGCCCAGGTCCAAACAGAAAGCAGATATACAGTGACAGATTCTCTGTCTTGAGGCTCAGAGCAAAAGGTCTATGAAGAAAGGGAAAAAAACAAAAAACCCAAAATCTAGAGAAGTGAAGTCTCTGCTTGTTTTTCCCTTCCCTTTTCCAGGGGGAAACAATCCTTCACTCAGAACAAACGAGGCTACAACTCCTGACTTGCAGCTGGCACACAGAACATTGAACTAGATTATGTAAGCCACAGAATGCAACACAAACCAGTTGTTTCCCCAAAAGCTTCAGAAGCATGGAGTCATACATGTGATACATTCCCTGAACTCCAAGGTCTGGCCCAGATTTGTATCTGGCTGTGTGAGTGCTGCCAAGGAACATCACTCAAAACTTGGCCTGAGCTTTGTGTTTCTGTGGAAGTTGATTGTGTAGAACTGAAACCAAAGCACACGGATTCAGAGAGCCCTGCAAACACTGCACAGCCCTGCTGCTCCTCTGCATTTCTGAAGCCTGTAACCCCAGGAATGCCATGCACAGTGGGCAAAGCAGGCTGGCTCACACCCATGCTACCTCAACAGAGGCTCCTCTCCACCTGGAGCTCCCCAGGACTAAAACACACTCCAGTCCTTGGGTCCCCCTCCCAGTTTGTTTCAGCCCTCATCACCTCTCATGCTCTGAAGTGGGTGCAGCTGGTCATTTATCACCTATCAGGCTCTGAAGTGGGTGCAGCTGGTCATTCTGCTCCCTTTATCGCCTCCCCTCCAGAAGGTTATCACTTCCCCTCAGAAAAACCCTTCAGTGACCAGCAGCACAGTGGGGTGACATCCAAGGATCAGGAGACCCTGGCTCTGAGAGATGGCAGCACAAATCTCAGCCCTGCTCTGCCCCCCATCCCTTCAGCCTGGCACACCAGGGGCCCAGGCCAGCTCTCCCAGGTGAAAGTGCAATTCCTCRTGTCACAGCATCCTGGCATGGATGCATCTTCTAGACAGAAAAGCAATGCAGCTTTTAAAAAGCTGGAAAGATTTCATAGAGTCAACATCTGGCAGCAGTTGCCAAAACAAACACAGCACAGAAATATTTGTAAAATAGCTGAGGAGCACTATGGATAATGTGGCATTATAGTAGGAACAGAGCAGCATATTAATCARGGAACAATAAAGCTTTTAATTATATTTTAAAGAGTCTCACTTAAACCAATGCAAAACATAACTCATGTGGAATGACTGGCCTATTTCCCATTGGCTCCCTATGCCACTTCTCCAGCTGTAAAATTAAGAAAACAAGTCTTGGGGGCACAACAAGGAGAAAAAAAAGATGAAAGACTAAGGAGCTCCAATAGAGCTGTAATTGATACCATGTAAGTAGGTGGGCTAGAGATCACTATCCAAGTACTACACAATTGTGTTTGTTTGGAAGGAAACACCACAAATATTAGAAGAGGACTTGTGGCCATCCAGTACCAGTGCAGATTCACTGGGGAAGTCAAACACCCTTCAGCTCTCTCCCACCCTCTGTGCCACACTGAGAGCTCACAGCAAACCTTGTGTGGAACACTGACACTGCCACCCACAGCCATGAGGCCACTGCCACCCACCCACTGCATCCTTGAGAGCTGCCTGCCAAAATGCTCCTTCCTCTTGAGCTTGGAGCAGGCTGAACGAGATGAGGCTGTGACACTAAGCTGCACCAGACAGGGTGTTTKACACCAAATATCTGGAGCACACATGAATCAAAGGAACTTTCAGACATAAGGGACAAAAGASTGACAATATCTGCTGGTTTGAGGTGCTGAGAAGAGAGGCTGTTATCGTTTACTGTCAGCCACTCAAGGTCTATGTGGCCCTCTGCAGCACTCACCTCATCCTCAGCTTCCAGCAGAAGTGTCAGCTTGATGGGAAGCCCTGCATGAGCAAGGTGCATCTCCATGGGAATCAACTGTGAGGAAAGAATCTGCCCCAGGAGATGGAGAGCAGAACAGCTGGGGCTCGGGGACACTGGGGGACACTCAGCTGATCAAATGGCAGCACTGGCCACAAGCACTTTGGGGGTTTTGCCTTAAAACCCACCCCACTCAAACCCACTCTGTTCAAAGTGATCTTCCATCTTAAAATTTCAGGATAACTATAGTTAGAAAACATCAGTGCAGTAAAAGCTGTAACAACTCACTTAGATCTAGAGTTGTACAACTCATTTAGATGAGTGGTACCAAAATGAGTGCTCTGTGTGAGCCCTTCCCCAGGCCCCACACTCCCAGGGTTTTTCCTATTCCTATTAAAGGGACCTAAGCATCCTCTCCTCCACAAAGCTCTGAATATTGTATTTCCTCATCACTGCACCCTTCCAAAGAAGCAGGACTGTACTTTGCAGTGTGGGTTTAAYACACAGGACCCATGGGAGGTGTTCATGGCAGTGCACAAATTCACAGTCTGGTGTCACTTGAGGGCCTCTGGAAGCACCAATGAAAAAACATCACCCCAGCTGAGCACCCAGAATAAGTGGGATATTGCAAAGAATGGGAAAAGGGATGATTCAGTAGGTTCTAGTGACCAAGGAGTGTAAGGGCAGAATGTGAGATACCAAAAGTCAACCTGAGACTCGGTGACAGACGTGACAGCCCATGGCACAGATGTTCTGCAGCTGGATTTGTTAAAAGAGAACAGTAAAGCAGAAGAGGAGCTGCCTCATTGTTCACCATGTGGTTCACTCAGTCCCTCAGCTTTGGGATTATTTGTGATTATGCCAGTGAATATGCACAACTGGAATGTCTTAGCAGGAAATGTGATATGGAAATGGCCCAATGTGCCATGTTCTGCCTGGGAGAGGACTAGAAAACAGAGATGCACCATAAACAGCCATCCATGGTGATGTCTCTGATGGAAAACCACAGCAGTCACAACTCCAGGCCTAACTGTGATTACATCAAWGTCTGTAACAAACCCTGGCTGAGGGCACAAAGTGTCTGTGGGGGAATAAGGGTGGAAACCCAYAGGACTGATTTGTGCTTTGGCCTTCCAAACGTTTGAGAGCAAGAGACAGATTGTATTGCTGAAGGCTTCTCTGGTACAAACCATGCCAGCAAGGGCCTGAAGTTATTTTCTRCAAACAAAGGAAAAGTGAATCAAATTTCCAGCACTGGACAATGAAMTTTTCATCTCAAAGAAAGCAGGAGAGATTCTCTTCCTTCCAACCAGGCCTTAACTGCATGAATCCCTCAAAGAGAAGGCTAATTTATATTAGTGGTAATTTATATTTAAAAAGACACAGACACCATCCCATGAGTAAGAGGGTATTTAAATTACAGGTTACTGTAAACAAGCCAGGTCAGGCCCAGGAGCTCTCCTGAGGATGGGGTCCAAGCTTTGAGCAGTGCTCCAGGATATTAAACCAGGCAGAGATTACCCCGCTTTCGGCACATTTATTTTCAACTCTTCAACTTAACCYAGCAGCCACCTGTTGCAAAAACACTTGGGATGATACAGACTGGCTCCAGGATCATGGAGCCAGCCTGTAAATCACCCATACTGGACTTGAACAGAATGAAGCCAGAAAATAGCTTTACCCAGGTAAAAGGCAGGAGAAGAACACCCCAATGCTGGGACAGCAGATAAGCTCGATGGAGAGAACCTGAATTAATTTTACTGTATTGCACAGGAGACTACCCAAGGGATGCTATTATACAAAAGAATKATTCCTTATCTAATTTCTGCACAGCCTAAGGATTGTGTCCAGTGCCTGCAGACAATACATCTAGGTAGAATATTAGCACACTATCCAAGAGGCAGGCTGAAAGGCAGTACATTTTCACTAGGGCCATAATTCCACAAGAGAGTATATTTTTATGGAAAAATCCATTTTTCACTTTCACAGTGATGCTTAAGTATTGCAATACATTTTACAATAGTTTCCTCAACATTAAAAATACAACTTCAAATAATACAGAGCTATAAATGTGACACTTATGAATATGATGGCAAATGAAGCAGGGATGAGTTCTGGGCTCAGATCTTTAAGGTGGGTTGATATATTGGGCTGACATACCTGTAAATGCCACTTTTCTTTGGCTATTTTTTTCTCTTTCCTAGGCTTAATATTGCCAATTTCTTGTTGTTGATTGGTGTTGGTATTTTAGAGAGGAGAGAAGAGAAGAGATGAGGGGCAGGATGGTGCCAGTTGTTGCACCTGGCACTCCGGTGACAGTTTGAAAATTACTTTTAATTAAACAAGTGTTGATTTTTAAAGTCAAGAGTAATCTGAGCCTGGGAAAAGCAAACAGACACGAGTTCAGCTGATAGGCACATGCTGAAGACTGGCAAAGGAGGACATTGCTGAGATCCCACATGATGCAGACACTCAGAGTGGCTGGGGCTGTGCTTGCACACATCCGTGAGCACACGGACACCAGCGAGGCCTGACCCAGCCAGGCTGAGCCAGAGCTTCAGCTCAGTGAGAGGCTCTCCTCAGAATGCCACCTGCTCAGGAAAGCAAGGATAATCTGACTTCTGATGTGCCATCAGCAGATACCCCACCACCCTGGGCAGCAGGCTGACTGCAAACCTGCCTTAGAGTTACCAGTCGACAAAAACAGCCCCCAGTCCCTGTCCTTCACCTCTCTCCCTTCAGATCAGAGTGAGGGGCAGCAGAACCAGCCCCTGGCACACARCAGCTCTGCAGAGCAGGGAGCTGCATGGGCAGGCAGTGGGGAAATCCCTCGTGGTCCCACTGCAGCAGCAGGAAACACTATGGAAACTGGTGTGGTGCGAGAGAAAGCTCAGAAGGAACAAAGCTTGTTCTCATCTGCTCTAGAGCGACCAGCCAGCTGAAATCAGGCACACGGATGGCCCTGGCTGTAAAGGAGAGAGATGGAAGCATTTGCAGTGGCTTTTCTGTGGGTTAGAGCCTCTGGAAGGCAAAGGGCCAGCCCTGCCCTCCCCGCTCCCAGGCACKGCACAATGGTCAGACCAGCACTGTGTGCTCTCTCCACACCTCTGAGATCTCATTTCTGCTCTCATCCAAAATCACAATCAAACCAAGAGAGTGCCCCTGGGGACTGCTCCTGTTGGCAAGCCAGAGTCCAGAGGAGTTCAGGGCTCCTGCCCTGATCAGCTGCTGCTGTCCATGCTCCACCTTTGGCCAGTCTGGCTGCAGCTGGAGGCAGCAGGGAGCTGGGAGAGGGGTTTCCCTTGTGGATTCCAGGCTGCAGAAACTGGAATCTCTCAAGCTGAGAGAAAGGGAAGAAGGAGATGATTAAGTAGATTCTAGTGACCAAGGAGTGTAAGGGCAGAATGTGAGATACCAAAAGTCAACCTGAGACTGAGGCAGAGGAGCTGGGAGAGGGATTTCCCTTGGGGATTCTGGGCTGCAGAAACTGGAATCCCTCAAGCTGAGAGAAAGGACAGTGTCTGGAGGATGTTGGACAGCTATTTCTGATAGGCACTGAAAGCTTGCACAGAATTAGCAGAGAATTAGGCTGAAATGGAGTTATGGTGCTCAGATGGGTATGACCAGGCTGCAGCACTTCCAGGAAGKGATGTTTAAGGGAGCCAAGCCATGGAGCTCAGCCTGGGCACAGCTGCAGGAAAGGCAACACATGACAGCAGAGCCCAGGAAAGCAGGAGCTTGGAGAGGGACACCAAAAGGGGCTGGGACAATGAGGAGCAGGGACAGCTGGCTCTGTGAACCCCCAGAGCTGTGGGAGCAGCAAAGGCACTCTGGTGATACACTGAATATGTTCTTTTCTGCCTAGAAAAATGCCAATACCTGAATCCAAAGGCATCAACAGCTTMTGAGTTAGTGCCAGAAAATTAGTGTTTAACTTTCTACCCATAAGCAATACCAAGGGAATGTTAACAAAGAACAGAAATAGAAACACGGGTTCACAGCTCACAGCCACAAGAAGAGCCTTGCCCTTTGCCATGTTCAGCTGCTGCCCAGCTCTCTGTAACAAAGGCTGCCCTGGCTCCTTCCCTTGCCTCAGCCAGGAGGACCTTCCTCCCAGGTAACCTGTCCAGCACCCAGACATTCCCCTCAAAGACATTCCCATTTGACACTGCTGAGATCTTCAGACATGCTCATCTGACAGAAGTGCCCAGGAATTTTGGATAAAAATAAGATATTTTGAATACTGAGTGAATTCTTGCTATCTGTTGTGAAAATGGATCATTGAACTAAGTTTTCTGTGAGGAAAAACCTAAAAAGAAAAAAAAATAATAAAAAAATAAAAGCCCCAAATCCTCAGGCTGAGACAGTGACCTCTGGAGAGGTCAGAAGAGATGAGATCTGAGAAAATGAAAACTATGCTGCTRTCTATTCACATGGCACAATTAAGGTAGTTTGAGAAAATGCACTGAAATTTCAACACTTCTTGTAAGCCATTACACTTTAAAATCAAGGCTGTTCACAGATTGTCTTCTTTTAAAACCAAGCATTTTTTAAAAATTTCGGTAAAAGTCAGAATGTTTCACTTCTCAGTCATAATTGCTAATCAGGAAGATGTGATACAATCTGCTAAATCTCAAGAGTGCTAAGATATGAAGGGCCTTTAGCAGTGGTACAGGTAATTAAGTTTGTTATGATTTTCTATATATTCTGCAGCAGAAAATCTGATTGTTCTTTTGGCAAGGGGCCATGTCTGTTCATCTTCAAAGATGACCTGCTTTAAATTTTAAAATAAATATTATTTAAAGTTGAAGGTAATTTTGTTTTAATAGAGCACACAATACCAATGTACATTCTTCATTACATACAGCAATTTTTTTTTTTTGCTAATAAACCATTGCATTGAAAATTTGCCTGATATTTTTAATACATATTCAAAAGATGGAAACACTAAAGGCAGGTGATGTTAACTAAGATGACAGATCCTGTGGAGCTGTAGTAACATTCTGCATACTAAGAGTCTGGAATTTTATGACTGGCTGTAGTAAAGGGGAAGATTTGAGGAAGAGGCTTTGAAAAAGAGGAGAACTTACAACAACTTTTTCCTAATTATTTGTATTTCTCAGCAATTTCCATGAGACATTCTGAGGAACAATGACTGTGGGACATCTCCAGGGATTTTGCTTGTTGACAGCAGCAGGAGAATGTTATGTTGGGAGGATCATGGGGTTAGGGGCTCCCATTTCTCTGCAGTGGAGGGAATACAAACCCTCTGTGCCACTGCTTGGGAGTGTTCCACATGGAATCTGAACTACCCTGAGACCTAAAAAATGCCATGGGTGGTTGGTACCTCCAGCAGAGCTACTCTAAACTCTCCTTAGAGTCAGCTCAAAGGTGATTTATTTCATTAAACAGGAATTTACACACAGCCTGATGCTAACCCTTGATGTTTCAGCCAGTGTTCAAAGTTCTCAGCGCCATTAATGCACACGTGCTCCCACATCTGCTTCCAGCCAGCACAGCCAATTCGTTTTCCTCCTCAAGAAACTGTCTCAAGTGAAGCCCCCAAGAAAGCCCTAACCACATGCACCTCACCACTTCCTGAGATTTACTCCCAAAACTATTTGACAAGCTATTAGACTGAACTGAAAAAAAAAAGAAAATAAAAAGAGTGCAACCATTTAGTTCCTTTACTGTACAGACAGCTGCTTTAGCAGCTAAATAAAACTTAAATATCTGACCAATTCTCATGTAGAGGCTTTGTTAATTTACAGGCACAATTTGGATTTCTGGAAAATGCTTCTTGTTGTCCATTTTGAAATGATACTTTTACTTTGGTAAATTACATTACTGAAGTCTCCAACTCTAACAAATATGTTAAAAATAAGCCAAACTTGGTGCACAGTATTATTAATCAGCAGTCATTTAAGTTCATTATATTTGTGTATTTTTCCTAAAAAGCATTCACTTAAACCAAGGCAATAATCAAAATAAATTTATCTACATCCTGTAACAACCAGATTTCCTTAGCACAGACGAACACATTTGAACTACCTCAGCCCATGAAGAATTAAAAAGAAGTATTAATGCAGCATTTTCAAGAAAAAGGTGTGAGCTTGCCAGGGATGCATCAATTATTACATTACCACCTACTGCCTGGGAGTTTAGCCATGCTGCTTTTGATGATGGGCATTTTAAGGCATTAATGCTGGGCAATTTTCTCAAAATTCCTTTCAGGACAAATCTCCTTAAGCTCATWACACCTTAATGCTTTCCAAGAACAAAAGCCTTCCGTTCCACGAGAGCAGTGCTAATGCAGGGTGCATTTGTGAGGAGTGACTTGCTCCAGACCCCAGGAGAAAACAGATTACAGCTGTTAGCTGCTGCTGCTGCTGTGGGGGCAGCTAGGGAGGCCAGGCAGGCAGAGAGTGATCCCACTGATCTGCCAGGGCCACACAGCTCTGCCATGGCCATACAGCCCTGCCACGGCCACACAGCCCTGCCAGGTGTGGTCTGCCATGGTCACACAGCTCTGCCATGGCGACACAGCTCTGCCACCTGTGGCTCTGCCAGCTGTGACTCTCCCAGGTGAGGCTCTGCCATGGTCATACAGCTCTGCCAGCTGTGGCTTTTCCAGCTGTGGCTCTGCCAGCTGTGGCTCTGCCATGGCCACCCAGCTCTGCCTCTACAAGATGTGATTCTACCATGGCTGCACAGCTCTGCCAAGTGTGGCTCTGCCAAGTGTGGCTCTGCCAGGTGTGACTCAGCCAGCTGTGGTTCTGCCATGACCACACAGCTCTGCCAGCTGTGGTTCTGCCAGCTGTGACTCTCCCAGATGTGGCTCTGCCATGGCACTGCCAGCTCTGCCAGCTGTGGCTCTGCCACGGCCACCCAGCTCTGCCATGGCACTGCCAGGGCTCGGTGTGGCCCTGCAGATGAGAGACCCAAAGAGGAGACTGGCATGGGAATGGGAAATCCTTCTGTCTCAGAAAGGGATTTACGAGCCAAATCCCAGGAATCACTGACATGGGTGACATGGGTGAAGTGGAAAGAGCAGAGGACCTGAACGCTCGCCAGGGGAGGATTTTTGACTATTTACCTTCTAAACTTGCTGGCATTTACCCTGCAGCTGTGACCAGTGGGGAGAAGGATCATTGCAAAGACTYAACCTTAAGGCTCTTTCAGGGGAGSACAGCAAACACAGARAAGTTACCTGCACCAAAAACCAAGGCACCTGTCTGCTAAACAGGGGAAAGAACCCTTGAGTGAAGAGACACCTGTGCCAGTGTTCAAGCCTTCTTTATAACAGGAGGAAAGAAATAAAGAAAGATCTCTATTTTATAATAGGCTTYTACTTTTAAAAAATTACATTATTAAGGTGTATGATCCATAAATCCATCTCAAAAGAATGTACATTACAGAAAGGGATGGTGTTTGATTACATAAGTGGTGGTGGATTACACTGCACTCCAGTGTCAGCAGAACATAAAGGACTGGAAAACAATGATTTGATTTTCAACCAGATGCAGAGAGTTTGTCTGTGGTTAGTCAGAAGCATTGTACTTTACATAAATGCCTCACAAATGGTGACACAGTAATTACAGCAGCAGAAAATGGCCACTATCTGGCTGCTCTGCACTTTACAGACTAAATAGAGATTTCATGCATAATGAATACACTTGTGTTAGCCCAATTCACTTTTTCAATATTATCTTATAAGGTGAGAATAATATAAATTTGAAATCRTTATTCAAGTGTTACATCTATTTTATCACCAGTTACATTTTTAATAAAATGCAACTTTACTTGAAGCACGCATAATGTTTGCATAATCTGTGGAAGAAAATTGGCACTCTAGGAATTTATAATTTGCTTATTTCCTATAAAGCCTTTTGATGTATCCTGCAGWCTGATAGGGTTTCAGTGTATTTACCCAGACAGAAAAATATTTTCTGTGGTTGGCTATTTGCTCCTTTGAATAGACTTCTTTACAGTTTGCAATGCATTTTCATACAGTTTGCAAAAATAAGTTTATGATTTATCTGTAGTTAAAAAAATTCATTTCAAATCTTCTTTGATACAACACACTTCCAATTTTTGTTGTGACACAGATTATGCAAATGTGCTCGACAAAGAGGATGCAAAGTGATTTTAAAGCAGAACTTCAGCTGACAGTGCCCAGGCTGCTGGGGAACTCAAAAGGATTGGGGTTTTACAGCCCCACGGATGGACATTGATTTCTTGGGSCTTTTCTTGGATTAATGGGGAGGCTCCCACTGGGCATTTCCCAGTGATGCACTTGGGTGTGATATCCAAAGGAAGCACTGCTGTGTCCCCATTAGTGTCACACATCTTCTTCATTTACTGACAAGCTGTCAAGGACCTGCTAACATGTCAGGACRCTGGAACGTGATTAAAGTGATTTTTTTTTTTGATAAAGCTCTTTTCAGTTCATGATATCCATGTGGAGTTTATGTTGAGGCTTAAAGCAGCCTGGAGACAGCCAGCACCTTCCTACTCAAGTGTGGAGGACTGCACATGCAGCAGAATGCCTGGAGCAGGGCAGAACCAGACAGGGATGGAGGATTCACAGAGGAATCTCACATGCTGCTCACCGGGGCAGGAATCCCCTCTCAGCACCAAGGGACCTGAGCAGGGAATACTGTTCCATGAAAATCTGCATTCCCAGCCCCACAGGATCAGGAGGCCACAGGGAACAACACACAGCAGTGCCTGTGGGCTGGAGAGAGGAGAGAGTTCTTCCATGGGCAGCCACTGAAAYTGTGGAGGCAATGACTGGACTGCAAGTGATGCCTTAGGATCTCAGTTTTTGTATTTTTCAGATCCTGTACTGCATTAATGCATAACTCTAAACTCACTACAAAGTGTTATTCAACTGTCTTCACGTTTTGCTCAGGCAAAGCAATCCCTCTGGGCCTGGGATCCAAGGACACCCCACAGCCTCAGGCCCTGGAAAGTACAAACAACAGTGAATTAGGGGGAGCAAACTGGGGTAAATGACTTCATTAGCTGAAGCTGTGATTGGAGAATTAACCCTTGATATGTAAATGGACCAAACTTACAATTGTGTGAAAAACTGGTGCCCATTGTCCAGCTTGGGTGGAGCCCCTGGGAGGTTGTGACTGCCCAAGGTGAACCTGTTTGAAAGGCTTCAATAAATCCCCACTTTCTTCTCTGAATCTTGTCCAGCCTCTGCTCTAGGAAGCCATCCCAAGGCATCAGAGGAGGTGAGGCTGCTGAGAAGATGTCTGGCTCTCTTACAGGGCAATGCCACATTCCACCCTGTCTGAGGGGAAAACACATCAACATGTGATAGTGCCAACCACAGAACAGCTCTGCAGCTCCAAGAAAAGCCTCCAAATGGGAGGCTTTGAGTATGACACAGCCTCGTGACTCTGCTGATGCTCAGGGCTCTTCTTCTGCTTTGGAAAAGCAAAACCCAGGCAGCACCTGGCTGGGTCCATGCTCCTGTRCAGTTCTTGGAGGGCTGGAATGAAATCTGCAGGGACAGTGGTTGGAGAGGCAGGGATAAGGCAAAGGATAAGGCAMAGAACTTCCAAGAAAAATCCCCTGTGCCCATGGAATGAACACAAGTGCAGCAGGTAGTGGCCAGACTGCTGGAACACAGGGAGGTTTCTCACACCAAGGACTCTACAAAAGGAATGATGTTCCCATGGCTTTAATAAAAAATGTAGAGCTCCATGAAGAGAGAAAGAGAAAAACTTAATTCCAGTGAACATGAGTAGTTGGTCATCTTCAAAAATAGTAATTTTTTAATGCATTAATATAACATGAATATTTCAATTCCCAGGACTGTTCTGCAAGTACTCTTTATGATGAGTGATAAAATGTTCTTGCCTGGATGCAATTTTACTRAACTACTGTAATGGATTCTCTGCTTGAACTTGCAATGGAGCTGTATCCCAGATTTGGGGCTGCATCCCACTTTTGAGAGGATATTTTATTATCAATAGCTGAGTTTCAAAAGGGGCCATGACCTGTGTAAATTAGATAAATCAGGATATCAAAAGAAGACAGTGTCCCAGTTGTTTAACCTGAAGCAATGGAATTTCTGTGCTGTGGCACAGGCCAAGCTCACTGCTGCAGGTCACCATGGGCAGGATTTGCAGCAGCCTTAGAGTTACCACCCTGGGCAGGAGGGAGAAGGGCAGCAGAATCCAACCCTTTGTTTCTTGGCTCAAACTGTTGTCTCATTAAGTCAAAAGCAAAATCCCCAGTGATAATTACTGGGTCAGAATCAGGCCAAACTCACCCATCTTGTTTTTTTCTGGCCTTTATATTCTTTCTTGTGAATTTTAGAATGTAATGCCTTTAAATCAAGAACTTTCTGGTTAAAAATATCAAGCTTACTATACATTATTATAACAAAAACTATTTATTATTTGCAGGGGGTAAAATATTYCAGCTTGAGTCAATATTTTCCCTTTTGTGTTCAAAACCTACAAAAAATATCCCCTGAAATTAACATTCTTCCAATTGCATATGTACAACAAATGTTTCCATTTTTCAAAATGAAACCTTTTCGATAGAGAAACAAATTTGTGGGTTTTTGAACAGGAAGAAAACTGCTTTCCCCCCATCAGCTCTACTGTTTTTCTATTGTGTAAGAGATTTATCCTGATGGAGTTTACCCCAGGGCACTGTGCTTGCCCCTCCATGTTCAGGTTACTGCAAATGTTCTTTGTGCTGTTGGAGCAGTGTCCTGTGTGTGCTGCAGCTCCATACATATTTAACCAGGCTGTTGCTTTACAAGCACATGTTCAAAAGATTTTATCTAATCAAATTTTAAATAGGAAATTACTTGTCTGACTTCACATCAGAAAGCCATTCCTCTCCCTGCTGCTCCAGATGGGGTTATTCGGACCTCACTACCAAATGGTCAGCAGTGTGTCTGAGTCACCTCCCTTAATTCTGGGCTACAAATATCAGATGATGATTTATTACCAGGCACTTGCAATGCTGCAGGAGCAAATTCTCTTTAATCTCTTTAATTTGGGGAGGAATGGCAAATAGTTTGGAAAGCTGAGAATTTCTAAGGTTCTCTGTGCAAGTAACAGTTCTATCAGCTGATTTCAGTGTCTCCCTCCACTTTCTGGTGATCCCAAGAGGTTTTCATGCCCACACTGACCCAGTCCTGCTTCTCTCTGGGAATTAACTGCTAACTGTGGGCAGCATTCCATGGTAAGTGGGCTAAAGCTGTGGTGGTGAGAATATTCAATGACTTTCACAAGTAAATTGAATAAACATTGAAGGAGTAGTTGTTCCCTTGTGTGCYACCTGCCTCACCACTGTTCAACATTCCCACCTCATCTGGTGAGAGTCTGCACAGTGACAGAAATGGTACTGCCTGCACATTCAAGAGTTGGAGTTTGCTCCCAGAATATCCATTTACAGCTTTCAGCTCTTCCAAAATGCTCATTCTGTTTCTCCCAAAGGGCACCAGACCAGTGTGTGTCACCCTTTTTGGGCAATGGAGCTGCCCAGGCAGGTTGCTGGTGCAAGGGAGGTTTGGTTGTGCAGATCACACCTGGATCAAGAATGTGCATCATTTCAGAAAGCACTAAAGCAGGAAATGCACTTGAATCTCACTGAAGACTGATCTGCAAACGTAACAGGATTGTTTATTTAGAAGATGAAAAAACTAATGTGACACAAGATACCTCAGGAGATTAAAAAAAAAMCCCAAACCAAAACCATTTTCTTAATTTCAGAACACCTTTTTGTCATATTCAAAGTTTGGTTGGTTCTTTATGTTTTTTTTATTTCAGAAATAGTTCAAATTTGGCTTGMCAAACTATTAGGCATTCAGAGAAGAACAAGCACAATAGGGAGATTAAAGAAGACAACCTAAAGAATGTCAGACAATCTGTCTAAATCTTAAAAGACAGGAAGACAAGGAAAGAAAACATTTTCTGATTGTGATATTTAGGAGCCTGAAATAGGAATAGAATGCAATTCAGAAAAATAAAAGCTTCTGATACAAGTAAACATGAGGGGCAATTACTGGAGGCAAATAGAGGAAAGCAGACTAACAGCAGTGTTAGAAGTGCTGTAGGATCTTGTACSCAGCTGACTTTTCCATCACTGAGAACTATGGCCCTCAGTCATCCGTAATTTGGGGACTTCACCCTGTTTGTACAGATTGAGGCTCCACACTTCAGCACCTCATATAAACCCAGAAAGGTTTCTAACTTCCCTCTTTTGCAAGTTAAATCCAGTTCCTGAGTTTGGGGCTACTGGGTGATGTTACAGCCCAACACACCCTAACAGGCCCCTGAAAGGTGTCAGCTGTCCTGTCCAAACTGGAGATTTCAGGGAAAATTACTTGGCTGCTTTCAGGATCAAAGGACAGAAATAAACACCCCCAGAAACCAGCAGACAGGAGACACTGTGGGATAAACCAGATGCAAAATCACCTGCTGAGGAATAATGTGCTTAATCTTTGAACACTTTTCAAGGAAGGTATTTAAGTACATGCAAGATCATCAGCTGGCTTAAGTTATTTTAAAGTACCTTGATCTCAAGGCAGCCAGATCCAGCCCTATAAATTCCTGGTCCTGTTGATATGTCACATACTTTTGCCTGAAGTTCTGTTCTTTTTGTAGTAAATCGAGTTTAGAGCACAGAGCAGTTGTGCTGTGCTCTCTGTTACTGTAAAACTAAACTGTGCTTGCTTTCAGGGTATTGTTTTGATTCTAAATTTCTCAGCTGAGACATTCTCATGGCATATCTGCTGGCTTCAGGCACAACAGAACTCTTTTAAGGAGTGTTATTTTACCTTAAAATGGACAATCAAGGAATAGAAAACCTCCAAATGTGCACCTGGTGTACTCAAGGCAGCTTCTCCCTGAAAGCAAAGACAAAGCACCCCCAAGAAACATTGGTTCAAGAGAGGGAGGGAGGGAGGGAAAACAAACCAGAGCAGTTCTTTTCCTCCTCCGYAAGAACAGCAACTGCTTAGGCTTTCCTTCTGAACCATAAAACAAGGGAAGGTGTCAGCAGGGAAAAACAGAAAGTGTATTTTCATTTGTCAGTAACTTTCAGTTCCATTTCCACTGCCAAGCAGCTGCACCACCTGCCTAGCACTTGTTGTGTGCAATGAGAGATGACAGAGGGCTTCTTAAAGCCTTGAAGGTTGCACTAATTCATAACCTTACCTTAATTAACCTGGCAGAATTTACCTTTGGARGAAACAAGGCCCAGGGTTTGATTTTAGCATCTTCCTTCCTTGCAGAAAGGTGAGGAGGGAAGGAGGCAGAGGTGCAGCACAAGGACCAGGAAACAATGTCCCTGTCACCTGGCTCTGGCCAGGGAAGTGCTSCTCCCTTGTGAGGCACCAAAACCAGGTGAACATCTGCCTTGGGCTTGCTGGATTGTTCCGAGAATTTATAATCTAATGGCATGGATATTTTAAAGGGAGATTCTGTGGTGTTTGTGAGGACCCCAGGATGAGGTGAGAGATGAGAATTTGACTCCATGTTCTCASAAGGCCGATATTATATTATATTATATTATATTATATTATATTATATTATATTATATTATATTATATTATATTATATTATATTATATTATATTATATTATATT
>JACDOX010000163.1:393027-414057 GCA_014549065.1 Cardinalis cardinalis | reverse complement strand
GCCAGCCTGCTCCTGCAAATGACACTCCCATAAAAAAAGCACCACAGCTGTGGGGTCAAAGTATCCACCTGCAGAATGCTCCCACAGCCTGAACCAAAATGTCCTGCTTCATGTGTTTAGCAGTGCAATTTTTCTTAGAAACTTGTCTTTTTCTCATATTTTAGCCATSAAACACCAAGGTGCTTCTTTATTTCCATGCTTTTTGTGGTTTGACTATGGTCCTGTTTAGGACCATTCAGCTTTGTGACATTTCTGTTTAAAAGAATTCCTTTTCATTAACACCTGTGAGAAATGCTGCTGAGTGGGAACTCACTGGAAAATGAGATTAATGAAGTTTTCAGTTTAGGGCTGTTTTCAAAACCCATCTCAGAAATAGATGTACACATGGAATTACTCCTGTGGAAAGTAACCAGATAAAATACTGCTGACAAGGGCAGTGAAAATTGTTCTGCTGTAAGAAGTGTGTTCAAGGGACAGAGATTACTGGTAATATTTTTAGTAGGAAGTTGGTAAAAGCTCATTACCCTTCAGTGATCTCCAGTGCAGTCCCTGATGGCTGCTTATTCAGAACTACTGCAAACACTTGAGCCCCAAATATCTTTATCCTGATCTCTCCAACGTTTAATTTCCTCCTACAGAACATGCTTAGGGTACCTTAACTAAAATGCTTTACCTTTTAATTTTGTCTAAATGCTGCTAGGATGATCAGAAATGTGCTGCAATTTACCTTTCTCTGGTGAAATGGTAAAACTGCATTTCCCCAGTTACCATTTTGCCTCTTTGAAGGCACCAGAGATAGCACCAAAGCTGTTCAGAGAGCCACAGAGCTGGCACGCAGTCTCTTGTTCCTCTAGCTACTGCTCTGCTCAGCATTAGGAGAAATTCCTGCAGGGATGTGTTTATCTGGTGGTGCAGAAAGTCATTTCTACAACTTGGCAAAAACTCCTGTCTTGAGTGGATCTAAGCAGGAGCCCYRGTGGTGCTGGGAAGTCTCACCTCAGGTCTGGGAGTGAGAATCTGAAGGAACTGAGATCCCATTCCCTTACACCTCAAACTGTCACATCAATGCTGAGGTTGAGGAAGGCTGAGGAATGATTCTAAAATTCTTGTGTTCATTTCAGTTAAAGTTATACTAAACGACAAAAAATAACTTACTCCTGCATTGGGAGATTATAAAATAGATTTACCCAGGGACAGAGATGAGGAAACCTCCTTCTATCTCTCTCTCTTTTTTTTTCTCTCGTTTTCTCTCCTCTTGCAACACTCTCTTCCCTCTGAAGCCCCTCAGCACAGAGCAGAGCCRCAGGAAATGCCACTGCCACCCAGAGAATCCCTCAGCCAGGTGTACCCAGGAGGGAATGGTGGGACACCACTGTGACATCAAAGTCACTCATCTCAGGACCAGACCTTCCCAAGTTCAGATAAATAATCAAAAATCTGTATTTTTAATTGGATTATTTTGGTGTCTCTGGTTTTCTCTGCTCCCATGTCTCTTCCCAAACTGTATCCTAAAACAGAAGCCACAGCCAGAAATTTGCCAGCTGTGGAGCCACCACTCACTCTCCCCCATACACGATGAAGACCCTGGCAGGGTTTGCTTCTGCTCCTCTTGACAGAGGCTCATGTCTCTCTACYACCCTAAATGGCAAGCATAAGGTGGAGTTTTCCTGAAAATCAAACTTCTCTAARGGTTTAACATGTTACTGTGCTGTTCTGAGGACAGAATGAGGCATTTATGCTGAGGGCAATCTAGGAATTTATAGGCTTTCTAAAAACAGAGTTGGAGATAAAATGTCTTGAGCAACAAAGGATGTAGAAAAATGGCAATGCAAGGCAGCAGGATGGGGAGGAGGTGTGATGGAGAGGTTTCTCTAGGCAGAAGATAGCAGAGACTGAAAATGAAGCATTTCTGTGAGCCAGGATCATCTGTGAGGACATGTGGCAATGAGAAGCTGACGAGCGTGGCTGACTGCCAGCAGATATTATGATCTCAGAATATTGATGTTTTGTACTAATAATTACAAAATCAGCAGCTGTACAACTGCGTATTTGGATAAATACAAGTGTAAGTGCAGCCTGTGACACGGGGAATGGAAATGAAGGATGATTAAAATGACAGGTCACACAGTAATACTGATGCCAAGAAAAGACTGACAAGCTGGGAGAATGATAACATAATAAAGCATTAAAGAATCTTGATATTCAAAAGGAAAGAACTGATAATGGAAACATTCTTAAGCAGTCAGAGAAACACATTAACTTTCCATTGCTGTTGAGAGCAGATACAGATCAGAGAGAAGACAGTAAAAAAAAAAGAAAATTTACTTGTCTGCACTTGTAAAGGCATATTGGGGCAAAAATGCATCCTTCTCATAAGCCTTAAATAATAAATCTACGAGGAGGATAATCTCCTCAGATACTCTGAAAGATAAGCAGAAAGCTGGGGATTGTGTACACAGCCAAGAAGAATGCCAAGAGTTGGAATACATGTCATCTGAAGTTTCCAAGTAGATTTGTTGTAGATTCCCTCCCAGGCAATGATCTGTGACAATAAGGCAGGATGTTCARCTGGGATGTATAAAATGTGAAAGTTCTTGTTCAAGGGAGGGAGCTTCATGAAGGAATTAGGAAGTACAGAATAAAAGTGTTCCTGGGATTAGGTAAGCATTTGGCAAAAATCACAGTAATAAAATGCATTTAGCCCACAGTCATGGTCAAAGTCTGGCTGGGATGTCCCAGGATGTGTTTTTACTGAATGCCTGCACTGACAGACACAATTGCAATGATTGTAAAAATTCTGCTGTGCCTGAGGGTCAGACACTTGTTATTCCATGGACACCCCCTGCTTTTGGGATGGGGACACAGCAGAAGCCCAGCTCTGTGTGGAACAAGGCAGTGAGGCAGGCCAAAGGAAAGCTCCTTATTTCCATTTCCCAATGACCTCAAGTTTCAAGGTATGTCAGAAGGAGTGGAGTTAACACCTGTCCCACCTGAGGGCTGAGCTTTTTGAGCCACACATAGATTCTAACCTCAGAGAGGTGAATCTGAAGTTCAAGCACACCAGACATTTGGGGTTGTCTATTCTGTTCAGTGGGGTTGTCTATTCTGTTCAAGGATGGACTAAGCTGTATTTTCCTTCAGCAGAGGACAGCTTCATTCCCTGGGACTTGGCAGAATGTTGCATCAGGCTCCTGAAGACAGAATGGGATGAATTTCTGCCTTGCACAGGCTGTGTGGAACATCCAGCCTCAGACCCAGGGATCCAGGAACACCTGGGTGTCCCCTGCATGCAGGTGTGCTCATGGACTCGTGCCCACAGTGGTGTCAGCACAGCCTTGTCACAACGGTGCTCCACAATCTTCACACAGCTGGCTTTGGCCTTGCACTAAACACAGGTTTAAGCCTTCCTGTGGCCTAAACATCTCCTCCACCTTTGTTTAGGAGTGAATCACCTGATGATTTCCCTGAACTGACCCCTAATGTTGGCTGTCATTGCTTGGGTGGGCCTCATCACAACACAGAGCTGGGCACTGGAATTCCTGGCACAAGCTTCCTTCCCACTGTTAACCAAACATTTTTCTCCTCTGARAAGGAGGCAGCAGAGGCAGGACCCAATGTGAACCTGTTGCTGCTCTCTTTTCATCAGCAGCAGGACTCTCATTCCTCTCCCTCAATCCTGCAGGGCACCGAGCACTCCCTGCTCTCTCCAGCATCCCCACCTTCATGTAAGGACTAAAGAACAAGGACTGACACCAGTGGACTCACACTGTGATCAGAGCCACATAAGACACTGGCTCTGTGAGCAGGCTGGGCTCAGCAAAGCTCAGCCTAAGATGCTGCTTTGCCCTTCTGTCTAGAAACCTGCAGGAGGGCAAACCACAGAGCAACTTCCCCATCCACGCTCCAGATTTATATGGCTGGCTTTCCTCTTCTTAAATCTCTCCCAACAAAGCTTTGTTCCAAGATGATTCACAGATGTTGTCATTAAAAAGCTGGGACTTGCCAACAAATAACACATGGGCCTGCTTGGGAAACTGCTGTTCCCACAGCTTTCCCCAGGAAGAGATGCTCAGGGTAATTGGTAAGGCCTGTGAGAACAGCACATTATAAAGCATCTTCCACCATCCAAAATTTTTGAAGAGAATCCTGGTTTCCTGAGAATTTATCTTGTTCATTTAAAAATCACATGGATAAGCATACATGATATAGAATAGATAATYAAGCCCATTATCATGAAAGAAAAACAAGTGTTGTTCTTTTTAGGTAATAGTGAATAGGTCAAGCAAAGGCTTATTTGCAACAAACACACACAAAATCCCAGCACTAGATAATAGACAGCCATGTATCTCAATTATAGACATATAAGAAAATGATTAATTGATGTGCAGGCATCARTCTCAAAGGCCAGAAGGTGACAAACAAAAGGACAGGATTGTACTGTCCATTGCAGGATGAGCTGAACCACAGAGAGAGAAAACCCCAACCCAAAGGGAATAAAAACCAACAGAGGGAAAAGGGTGTTACAGTGACTGGGCTGGAATCACTCCTGTGCTCACCCACCCAGGACAGGCTGAAATCCAAAACCCAGGAGCCCAGCCCTCACCCACCCAGGACAGGCTGAAATCCAAAACCCTGGAGCCCAGCCCTCTGTTAGCAGCTTGGAAAAGCAACGTGGGGAGTCAGCAGGGGACCCTGTCTGGGGAGATCTTTACCAATAGCTAGGAACAGAAATGTTTCATGATGGTCACCCATATATTGACAAAATTCTTGGTCACTTAGCAGTAAGGAAAAGGCTTTTTTTTTCCAAGGAGGTGGAAAGAAATGACCATTCAGTAGGTTTTCAAAAACTAAAAGCAATCTCAGTCTTTTGCAATGCTCTCAACACACAGAGCAGTAAATATAATTTTCATATAGTTTTGAATAAGTGACAGCTGTAGTACATATTTACTACATTCTCAATTCTGCAATTTAGAGGCTGACATTAAAATATTTTCCTCTGTTTTTCAYGGGCCTGTTGTTAAAAGCATGGCTGCTTTGCCAGAAAGTTTGTGTTTGGAAAGGCTTTTATTCCTTTTTCATTGCTTTGTCCTGCTGTGTGACTCTGTGCTCCACCATGCCCCAAAGGGCTTGGTGGCACCTCACAGCTCTCCTTGTCTCTCAGCCACCCCTGGAAGGACATTCCCACTGGCTTCACCACCCTTCAAACCAGGGCTCCATTTGGGATTTGGCTTTAGAGCCAGTTCACCACTCAGTTTCCAGGCAAGCAGGGAACAGGCAATGCTGCCATATTCCACTTCCACAAACCAATGAGTAGATGGACTGGATGAGTTTAAAGCTTAGGAAATACAAGTTCACAGGCTGTACCACTGCCAACATCATCTCACAGACATGCAGCAAGGGGAAATTCAACTAATCTGATGTTTGTTTTTCTTTAACATTCTATTAAAGCAAAGCAGCTCCATAATGAGATTACTGCATTTTATCTCTTAATTGTATCCAGATATGGAAAAGAGATTTACTGCTAGTGGCTTGTATACAGTACAATATTTTAAAGCTAATTATGATAGAACATTACTATTGTCACACAATGAAATACTTATTCTTCTGTTATGAATCAATACCATTTTCTAAAATTTATTCTAACTATCTTTTTAACTGGATATACACCCTGCTAAATTCTGAAACAGACAGTTATATAAATATAATTCTTTTAAATCCAGGATGATATCAGCATAAAATATTTTAATTTAATAGATTGCAAAATAGGAGGAAAAGTAACATTAAGTAGCTTTCCATTATTAAAGCCAGCTGAAAGTCAAGTCTTGAAAGCATTCAAGTTTTTATTCTTTAACTCTGCCATTGTCCATGGAAGCATGGATACACATCCTCCCCAAMTGGTGTATTAATAGTTGTTCATTGAAGACTACCAAGCACCTGGCTTTTGTTTCTATTACTCCACACAGAGAGGAAATCATATTACAGTATTTATCTTCCTAAATCCCCAGGGCCTAAAACCTCTAGAAGTCTTTTCTTTCTTATGGATGAAATACAGTAAACAATTAAAAAGTTAGGCAAAGAGTTTTAAAATAACATTGTATCCAAGTTCCTTTGTTCAAAAATGGTGAGTAGATGGTGAAACCCTCTGCTTGATCTGTCAGTTGCAATTACTCAATAATTTTTAAAAACAGTGTTCCTATGTGACAATACCCTGATCAGACCGGCCATCAGTGCAAACTAAAATTCAATCCAATTACAAGCTGGTACTATAATTACCTGTAACACTTTGCACACATTCCAAAGTACCTTTAAGCTTGGTTTTCCTGAACAAATATTCACAACAGGGACAGCTGAAGTTTTGACCACAAGCTGATCACAGCATGTCTGCAAATCTTACCTGAGTATGAGACACCTCCTCCCCCTCACCACTCAGGGAAAAAGGGACAAGGAAAAGGCATTTGTTTTTCTCAGCAGAATCAAGCAGCAGTTTAAAACCTACCTGAGCTCCAGACATCTCAATGGGCATTGTTTTCAGCACTCTCATACCTGTATTTCATGTATTTACACATCCAACCCACATTATATTTACACTATGGTAAATTAAACCAGTCACATTTTGGTGAGGTAAAATGAATCAGAACTTAGAAATGAGGTAAATCAATAATATCAAGTATTTAGAAACATCTTACTTTTTATTAAGTTACTGAAAGAATTTAACTACATATCATATTGCCAGTATGTTGGTGGAAGCTCTTAGATATTGGAGCTGATTCTACACTTGATGACATATTATCCAAGTAATTTAATGAATAAATATTGCAGAATTCAATATCTGAGACTGTCAAGAAATTTCATTTAACCAGCAGCTCACCACTAAGGAAAAACCCCACAGTATTCCTTATGGTTTTTCTTCAAGAATATATACATTGAGCCAACTCTGGATCATCCTTCAGTATGATTTTGCAATAAATAAATGTTTATGTTAACACTTAGCATACTCTCTAAGGTCATCAATTGTCTATTTATCTGAAGGGCCCACATTATGCAGGAAGGCTCTTCAGCATTCCTGTGATCCAGATTTCACTGCAGACATTATTCACTCTACATTTAAGTCTTTTATCTGCATGCCAAGTGGTAAATTATATTGGGTTACTGTCTGTATCATTCTATTTTTACTGCAGCCCTTCACAGATTAAGATTCAAATCCTTTGAATTTAGTAGGATTTTGACAGCAATTCAAGCAGTGTAAGTCTCAGCTCTGTCCACCTAATTGTGACACAGGAATTTCTAAGCTCTCCAAGTGCCTAGAGAAGSCGTGTTTACCTGCTGTGTGCATCCTGTCCCCGGATCCTTGGCAGCCATCCTCATCATCACAGTCTCCACTTGACTCCATCTCCTCACTCCTTCCAGCCCCACTGCCAGCATCCCGGGGTCCCCACCTCTCCAGCTTCAGCTTGGCCTTCTCAGCATCCAGCTGAAATGGAAGAAGTGACAAACCAGCCATGGTCAGAGTATTCACACAGCTCCTACCCCTGGCACCCATCTGGTTTATACAGCAACAAACACTTTCTCATGCACTTTCAGAGCAGTTCCTCAAGCTGGAGGCTGTTTCTGGCAATGGCATTCAAATATTCTGGAATAACAGAGTATGCAACCAAATGTTCTGCACCATAGATGACCGGGGCACTTATCAACCTTTTAACTGAAAACATCACATCTACCAGCACCACCACAGGGAGTGCTGTTCCTACAGCTGGGGAGTCTTTGCTTCTTTTCTGCCAGGATCAGGATTAAATGCACGAGATGGTATTTCTTGTTGGGACTCAGATGTTTGTTAGTTCTTATCTATGGTACAGTCTCACAAACCCTGAGTTCCACAGCACTTCACTCTAATAAACTAACTGCAGTCCTCTCTCTCTCTCTCTCTCTACAAGGCCTTTTATGGATAAACTGTCTAATTAAGAAATGACACCTAAATTATTTTTACTTTTAACCCAATAACCAACCACCTGTGCCCACAATGAGGACTTTTTATCCAATTACACAAAACCACCCAAACCCATGGAGAAGATGAAGAAGAAGGAGCAGCCTCCACTCTAAAACCTCCATCTTGCTTTATATATATTACTACATTCTAAACCCTTAAACTCTAATTATTAATTAATTATTAATTATGATTTGCAGAGACAAATTAAAAAAAATTATTACACATTTCTATTCAGACTCCACAGCCACAATCCCAGTTCTGCCATTCCATTTTGGAAGCTTCTCCACAGCCTCAGGTCAATGCAGTGTTCTCCTGGGGGTCAGTGCCTGKCAGCACAGAAAGTCTGAAATTCTCAGTAACCAGGGCTCCAACACACAGCTTCTCCTTTGCCAAGCACAGGCTGGGAACACTTGTTAACCTTGGTACAATCTGCCAGCTGTCCAAGTATTTGTTTTGAGGGATTTACAGTTGAAGACCATGACAAACTTCACAGCTGAGGGCATTTGCTACTTTTCATGATGGGCTTGGTCCCTTGGAAACCTTGCCCCTGGATATGATTTTTAAGATGTCTGTTCCAACTGCAAGTTGTTCATTAGAATATTTCCAGGACTGAGTACAGAATAAGAAAGCCTTTTCTAAAATAAATTTAAATCTATCACACCAGGTTATGCTTGTTCTAACAACGTATTTACCCCCCAACACTTGGCTTTTTGATGTTTAGATAACTCTTTCTCCTGCTGTCACCATGAACAGCTGCCTACTAGTAGCACTGTGAAATAAATGATTTTTCAGCTCTCTGGTAGTTCCAAAAGATGAAAAATCCCATTTCCTTGGGAGTGAATCTAAACCCAGCCTGTGCATGTCACACCAAGCGCAGCACTACCTGGGGGAAAGAAAAAAACCAAACCCAAATGGCTTAGACTAAGAAATTGTGTTATAAGGCAAATATTCATCAAGCAAGGATGTTCCAGGAGAAGCCTGAACCTTGCCCCCACACCTGAGGAGCACTGACCAGATGGAAAAACTGCTCTCAAAGCCTCTGCAGGGCTGCCAGACTGGATCTATCCAATACCCTTCAGCACAAGAATCTTCCTCCCAAAGTACTCCAGATCCATTTCAGGCTCTGCGATCTGCTTCATCCCAGAGGACTGATTATTCTTGGTTCTGAGCAAAATGTACTTTGAAATGTAACACTTTGGAGATTCAAACACTACAAAGGAGCAGTTCTGGGAGCTGGGGGTGAACTGGAGCACAGGGCTAATACAGCTGTATTAACTGGGCTGAAAGGATGGTGATGGATGCAGCAGTTTCTCTGCAGTGGGAAGTTTTGTGTCACAGTCTCCTTCTTCTTCAGGTGCTGGAGCTGCCATCCTCCAGTCTGGGGCTGACAAATGCTTGGAGCAGAGATCTGATTCTGTGGAACAACAGATGCCAACTTCTACACGGCAGAACTCAGGAAATTCTGCACCCTCTCCCTTCAGAGCTCAGTTTGCTCCTTCTGAAGACACAAATAACTGCACAGGGCAGTGGGAAGATCAGCAAGTGGGAGGAGAGGCTATGGACTCAAGTGGGGAAGCACGTTGAACACTCTCTAATTGTTACTGCATGTCTGGTTTTTATAAACAAGTTGCTTAATGTTGAGCCTTGGTRTTCACAGCCATGAAGACCTATGTCACAGCAATACAAAACAACATTTTTGTTAAACAATTGGAAAATTTTGCCTATGAGGGAGAAAGAGAACTCAGTTCTTTCACAAATTTATTGTGTCCTGGTCATATTAGAAAAGCCTCATCCATTCTTAGTTATAATTCTTCAGAATGAAAAGAAATGGCTAAGTGGCAAACAGAAGAGACAGAGAATTTAATAAAGGCTTTTAATGACTGTTTGCAAGTCAGAGCAGAAATGTTTACTGCCTGCTMAGGCACTCCTCCTTTGCAAAGATCTGATTTCCCTCACTGCCCATGGCTCAAATCCTGACCTCTGCTCAAAACAAGCAATACTTGAACCACATGGGCCCCAGCTCCAAGGAGGAAGCTGAGCTTTTCAGCCTGGTGCACTGCAGCATTTCTGGGGTCTGGGGCCTTCACTGCAGCAAGAGAGGAGCTGGAGCCCAGATCTGCATCTCCTCTGCATCTCTGAAGGTGCATCCAGCCCTTCCTTGGCTTGCCAGCAGAGAGGGGCCACCAGATGACCCAGAGCCCTGATTTCCAGGTTCACCATGACCACTTCAGCTCAGGTGTGGCCTACCAACCCTTTTCACCTTGCATACCCTTTCCCAGCCTCTTCACAACAGGGCTTTAACRTCCTGTGGCTACCACTCACCTAGAATGATGGACCAGAGCCTGACTGTGCATCAGTAATGCCTTATCTATAAATAACCTCATTCCAGGAGATGGGACAGTGTAGCCTCTTCAGTGAGGAGCTCCAGACACACAGAGCATTCCTGCTGAGAAGGCAATGTCACCATTTCTCAGCGACTTGTGACCCAGCATCCTTCTCTCTTCCACATTCTGAAGGCACAGCTGTCCTTTGGCTACTGCCACAGGACTGCAGTGAGATCAGTGTCTCAGGGCAATAGCAAAGCTTATGGCAGCATGTCCCAGTCTCTTTATTTCACAGAATAACAGAAACCTGTCTCAAAGGCCTGAGACTGCACCCTGGAGGTGTTTAAAAAASCCTGGACACGGCACTCAGTGCCRTGGTGTAGTTGGTGTTAGGGCACAGGTTGGACTAGATAACCTTAAAGGTCTTTTCCAACCCAGATCATTCTGTGATTCTGTGAAAATGACACTGAATGCATCAGGATGGACTGGGATGGTGGAGCTTTAGAAGACCAGAATGGAAGACCTTAATAATAATTTTTTACTCTCTGGTCCCAGGGGCTGGATGTGGGCAGGGAATATCTGCTGTGCTTGGTGGCTGTGRGACTGCAAGGTCCCCAGCAGAGGAGCTGGAGGTCACCTGAAGGTTCAGCTCACCTTCAGAGACAGCCTGGCAGACACAGATCTGTTAGAAACCTTGAACAATTCTCCAGGCTGCTGCCACCAAGCACAAATCCTCCTGCTTCCCCAGATGGCTGYGGGGAGAAGCAGAGCGCCTTGCCCCTGTTTAACACTGGGGAGCAGAGATGGGACTCAGATGTGGCATTTCTAGCACTGCTTAAGAGCCACTCTTAAAAAACACCTTAATTTGGTGGCTCTTTCCCTGCCAGCTGACAAATGATGCCATCCAGCCACTCAGGCAACTCTGCACAACAGCTCCTGCCTGGCAGTGCCCTGTGCTGGTGCTGAGAATTGAAGGTTAAATAATTGCAATGAATTTCAGGCTGGGCCCTGGAGCTTGTGCYTTTACCTTCACAAAGCACAAGATTCCAGGGAATACTGGAGTCTTAACAGCTTAAAAATTAGGTCTTCAAGTTTTTGTGAAAGATTTTTTTTCCCTCTTGAAAAGGTTATATAAATAGATCAATAAGATTTGTACAGTCCAACTGGAAACTGACTCAAATCAGGAATTTTCCCAACTGCAATAAGCTTTGGATCAGGTTCATAAACTTCTGAAGGGTTTCTGAGAAGCTRTATACTGCTTCTGTGGGGAAGTTTTAGTGTCTATCTGACTCAGCTGAAAGGCAAAACTCACATATTACTATTCAGCTCTGAGTCAGACACAGATGACTCTGCGGCATGGATTTTATTTATTCCAGCAAAGGTCCCAACCTTAAGTGACATTAAAAAACCCCCAAGTTCTGCTGACATAAGGTTTTCTGGAGAAGAAAGAAATCATATGAGAGTGGCTCCTGTCTTTCTCCCCTATTAATACTTCATGATGTAGCACACACATTCCCTGTCACATAAAAGAGCCCTTCAGACTTCAGAGGCTTCAAAGAGCCCCTGACACAACCCCTGAGCTCTCCACAACCAGTCTAGCCCTAATTCTCACTCTGAACAGAGGCRTGGCAGAATACAAATTCATTATTGTGGTTTTCCTGAAGCCATGTTCCACTTGAATACTTCCACACCTTAATGAAATAATAACAGCTTCCCTCCATGGAAACCACTGTAGAAAAAGGTGCCAATTTCTATCTGTTTCATTGATCAGTTATTTGCATCATATATGCATGTGTATGATTTCAAGCTGTAGGATAATAACCCCATTTTATCAGAAAATAGGTTTTAAAAATTATATTTTACATCACAGCTTCAGACTTCTCAAGTCAATGAACACAACAATGAAAATATACTTTTTGAATAAAGCCACTTAAAAGTTGTGTGCCTGGAATATTCAGAGAGAAATTCCACAGAATAAGTGTTCCAGAGGGATTTGGTAATGAGTTTTCTACATGACAGATTGCACTGTGAGTGCTTTTGCCTTCTGAGGAGTCAGCTCTGAGGTGAAATGTGACTTGTGTCCACTCACCATGCGAGCACACCTATCACTCTCTGCTGTTTCCAGTGGGAGGAAAAACCAGCTGATTGTACACTGCCTTTAGGAAATGTAAGCTAAACATGATTTTTTCTCAAGATACTTACAAGTAGCTGCCTTTTTCAAAGTGCTCTAGTGACATAATAGTGACAGAAATATGATTTGCTGAGACAAAGGTTTTGCCAGCTTATGCACAAATAATGCACAAAGCCTCATCTTGAAAAGAGTCATAAATGACTCAATCCTCCCATTCATTTCTTTAAAAATAAAAATAAAAAATCCTTTCTAAACCATTATTAGGTCAGAAATGACTACAACTGGAAAAGACAATGTGCCTTTGTTTCTGGCCTGTTATATACATTTTTTGTTAGGAACTGACATACTGCTTTAGGCATAAAGCTGCATTTTACTGGTGCCTTGTGACTGAGCAGATGTTCTGTCATTTCACAAAACAATAGCAACATAACAAATTTTAGACATAACTGCCATGTATACGCTTATTCCAAGCAGGACCTCTCTGAGATAACATTTATGGCTCATTTTCCTCCACATATGCTCTTATCTCCTTTATAAAAGCATTTGGCAGTTGCTTTTTTTCCTTCTTTTCATATTATCTAGCACTCATCTATTACAATGKAAGTAAGGAAAATAAACTTATTTAGCTTCAGTTTTGTCAGATATTTTCTTTGGTTCGGTCTTCCTTTGTCTCTATTTCACAGAAACCCAAAAAGGCCTGATGAAATATCCCTTCCTAGTTTCTTCAGGAAGTAGTACAGCTCAAGGAGGTTTCTCCTGCTATCACCATGAACAGCTGCCTACTAGCAGCACTGTGGAAATAAATGATTTTTCAGCTCACTGGTAGTTCCAAAAGAGCTCCAAAATCCTCTTTTTTAGCAGAAGGGAACAGACATCCARCCTTCTGCAGCAACCAACACCCCCAGCCCTCCTTCTGCTGCTTATTCAGATCCTTCCAATAACCTTTCATGACAAATCCTGCTTCACAAGTCACCTGGACACATTACAATAATTTAAATGAACAGCTATACATAATTTATGGGGCACACTTATGGGCTGACAATGGCTTTGGAATTTTATCCACGTCCCTCCAGAGCAGACCTTTTCAGCTCAGGAACTGGACCAACACTGGTAAATTCCTTTGTTCTGTGGTTTTCTCTCCAGCCTAAGCACCTCACATTTACATACATTGATATTAGTATTTATTGTCTGTGCCCATGCTCCTAGAATATATAAATATATATATATATATTTTATATGCACTGAAGGGAAGGCTCTCTTGAGGCACATGGAAACATGCTAAGTGCAAGTCTCAGAAAGTGGGGCCTGACACCTTGTTTTGCCCTCTGTCTTAGTGCATCTCCACTCAGGCTACACACAGGAATTTCAAAGTTCTTTTTCCATTTTTGGTGATTTTTTCCTCAGGTTTTTCTTATCTGTTCTCCTATCAAGTTTCTCAGAGTAACCCTGCCCTCTCTGTACTGGTTTGGGACATTGCAGCTCCCCACAGAGCCTCCTTTTGGATAAAGTGCACCAATTTCTGGGGGAGCAGGACAGATGTACAGATCCAGCAGCAGGAAGGTCACAGTGACAGAAAGCTTCCTTGGGATCACTGCATGTGGCAGGGGAAATGACACAGCTGCTTCCAATGTCTTTTCCATGTTGTTCTCATCTTCTGCTTCATTCTAGGATTATTTTGTTCCAAGTATGTTGATTATTTGACCAACCCTCCCACTATTTCTGAGCATCTCCAGTAGGAGCTGTACATCTTCTGGGAAGGTCAGGATTTGTTTTCTGATTTTACCCATCTTTTTTTAAAGCAAAAAGCTGTTGGAATTGGTGTTTTGATTTGTTTTGACTTGCTTTTATTCACATCAAATCACTAAATTACTGCTTTCAGAAACAGCATCTGTATTCCTACAATGGCTTTRGATTCTTATGGTTTCAGTGGAAGTTTTTTGCAAACATTCCTTTATTTTCCCTATATTTCCCTCCTTATTTTAAAGCCTTAGCTTCTCCACACACACTTTCCATCCTCTGTCACTGAGGCTTTGTATTTGCCCATATCTGTCTCTACCTGTGATTCAGTTTGCTCTCCTGGTTTATGCAGATTGACTTGTTACCCTCTTCCTGGTATTTTTATTGCCAGGTGACACACTGGATACCTACAAATCCACACTTTCACTTATCTTTGGCTACTTTTCATTTCTCCTCTGAGTCCTTCCTCCAGCCTGGCTGTGTCTCTCTGATTTCCTGGACATTCCACAGCAGATCCRTACCCCAGAGCAGAGGAGCTAAAAGCATTTATTTCTTCCTGGTTGGGTTACAAATGTTTCAGCAGGAATCTAAAGATGGTTTTTAGAGATTCACTYTGTTACACTGCACAATTAATGCTTCTATTTTTGCAGTTTATGGTTTCTGTTTTCCAACTGCTTATCCAAGGAGAGCTAGGAGACTGCTAGCACCAGGATCACCTCAATATTCACTGAATTAAATTACACAAGCTACAAATATTCTCATATTTACTGATTTCACTGTGAAGGAGCAACAAGAATGTGCACTCACAGAATCTTACACTATTAGCAAGAGCTTCATAGTAACAGTTTGGCTAAAATGTCACCCCAAAMGCACTGATTGTAAAGTGAGCACAAGTTAAAAAATACTTGTTCCAGTTAAAAATATGCTTAAACAGATGTTTACAGAGAAGAAAGAAAATCTGATTTAAATTCAGCAAGTCAATTGGGGCAAGGGAGCAGCAGAACCTCTCGTTGATGTCTGGCCTTGGTGTTGGGCYGTAACTTTTTGGTATTTTGTGATGCCCTAAAGAAGATCCTTCTGATCTGGTATCTAACATGCCTAACTCAGACATAGGGGTTAGTCCCTGCCGCAGGGGTGAATTTCACCTTTAGACAGAAAATGTAGCCCAGTGTTGCCCAAAAACATGACTGGCTTTTTAAGCTGTCGTTTGAAAATAGAGCATATGGCAAAAAAATCTGTCGTGTTACACTGAAGACTCTCTGCATCTTGTTAAGGTAAAAAAGAGGTAAACAATTGCAATAAAATTGTAATATTTTGTAATAAAAATGTAACATAAACATAATTATTGGTGAGGAATAGGCAGTAGTTGCTTACAAAAGACTCTTCRAAGTAGTTCACTTTGGGGAGAAAAAAAACCCCTTTAGACAGCATAGTGCACTTTCTTCCAAAAATTAAACCTGCTTACAAAAGACCTTTTACCCTCCAAAATAGTTCATTATTTGGGAGAGGGTCTGTTTGATACAACAGCTTCAGAGGCTGGGAGTGCCCATAAGGTAGTGAGAATGATATAAAACCCACATAAGTTTGGTTTAAAGATTAAGAATGTAAATGACCAGAAATCGTAGGTATGTCTGTCTCTTTTCAGCGGGCTCTTGCTTACTCCTCAGCTCTCTGTGCATGATATTCACTACAGCATGGCTCAAATTCCAAGTTTTGTATAGATAAAATATACTATGTTACACTAGTTATATGAAATATACTATATTTTATATAGATAAAATGTTTTATATAAAAATAGTATCTATATAAATATACTATATTAAATAAATATACTATATTATACTATTTTAAATAGATGAAATATTTTATATATATAAAATATAGTATATTTTACTTAGTAAAATATACTAAGAGCCTGAGAAGACCMTGCACAAAGATGACTGGGAGAATCTGGTTATTACTGGTAAAAGGTATTTTGCCTTTCCCTTAAATGCCAACATCTCTGAAAGAAGCATAGAAAAAAAACAGGTGGAAAGACGCATAGAAAAAGCATCTAAATAGCATCTAAAAGAAGCATAGAAAAAAACAGGTGGAAACAAGCATTTTAATATCAGAGTGATGAGTTTTGGGAGCAGTCTCCCATGAGGAAGGCGGGGACAAAAATTCTCAAGCATTTGCAACCCTGGCTGAATAAATGGGTGAGGGGAGTTGCCTGTGATGTCAGTGAGATACATGTGGTATTTCAGGAGGTCTCTTCCACATTTCTATCCTGTACCTCTACACTCCACTGGTTTCTAATATTAGAAAATTGATTTGTAAAATCCCAAACCAGAACTACCCCCCATTAGCAATTAGGASTGGGGTTTTTTTCCTCGCTTCTCTGATTTCTATGTGGGAAAATTGTGTCTACCTAGCAAATTATGTCCATTCTTTCTTCTAGGCTAAGAATGAAGCCTCTTAATTGTGCCTGAAGTCAAAATGTGGTTCAAAAAATGTATTAATTATTACTGGGGCTTAACATGGTTTACAAATGAGCTCTGACTCATCAGGGTTTAGATGTCTAATAATAGCCAAGGACCTCGTGTCTGATCAGACTTGGGAAGTGTGAAATGAGAAGTGCCCGCAATCAGCAGGCTGGTCACACTCCATCAGCCCAGGAATGGCACCCTTCTGCTAAGCTGCATGTTTTTATGGGCTAAGTGAGTAAACAGTGGCCAATCTCAATTGTCTAAGGAACAGAGCCAACCTTTCTCCTTGCTTTGTACTCTGACAGCAATTACCTTTGTTATTTGCTGAGGGAAATGTTCATGACATGCTCCAGTGCATGTTAATTCTGTTTCATGTTCTTGGATAATTATCTGTTTTCAAGCTCTATGTTGGGGAACATCATTTTCATACTATGAAAAGTTTGACATTTCATTGGAAAGACTTGTGAACAATCAAAGTCTCTCATTTCTTGGTAGTGTTCAACAGACCCAGGCTTCAAATTTGACATTTCGTGTTAAAACATGACAGAAGCAGGGATCTGCTTAGGCTCCTCCACAGTAAATCACAGCAATAAAGCACTAAAATACAACATGGAATGAAGTATGGAAAATATTGAAAAAAGATGGGTAATGATGTTTGCCATCCATTTAGCATGTATCAATGCTGGGAGCTAAATCACCAATTATTCATTACACAAGCTAAYCAGCTTTAATGACACTGGAACCCAAAGCCATATATAAAATAATCTCACTGTCTCAGGGYCACCACGCTTCTCTGAAATCATGAATATCATAAATATGTTGYATTATTTAGAAAGTGCCATATGTAGGAAAAGAAAGAGAAATTAAAGGATTGGAGCCTGTGCTGCTATGAATCAGCAAACTGAATTCTGTGGAGCTGCTCCAGTTTCTTCCACATGAAGGGCCAGCCCAGATTTTTTCTGTTTGGGAAAGCATGGTGTTGTAACAGAACAGACAAATGCATTTCATGTTGCATAAGCCTGACAGAAGAAAAGAGTCTCTTTCCAGATGTTGTACTCCCATGGTTTCATGGTAACATCTGAGGACATGATTGAATGCTTTTGCTAAATCATTTTTATTTAAAAAGGGAAGAAGAGGGAAGAAAATAAACTTCTGCAAGCAGCAGCTGTCCCTGGAGCTTTTTTTCTTATGGTTTTTCCTATGGCTTTTCATTGATTGCTTCCATGGAGGTTCTGTGCCCTCTCAAAGACTGAGTTCACAACACTGTGTTTTTACCAGCAAGTCTCTCTCCTCACAGAACTCAGGATCTGTTACATTTGATTAAAATTGCCTAAAGAGTAGGTCCAGCAGGAGTGGCAGAGCTGAGAGGCAGGGACACAGCAGTGCACATTTGACTGCTGCACACATTACATAAGCTGTGTTTGTTTATGAAACCAGGTTAAAACACAACGAGAGGGCAAACAACCAACTGCCCTTGGCAGCCCAGCAGTGAAATTTTGGAGAGCAGGAAGAGCTCTTTGTCTGATGCAGCTTTGCTTTTCCCCTCCCAGGTTTAAATTCTGTTCAGGCTCAGAACAGGCACAGTAAGTGGAAAAAGGTCAATGCATTGGTCTTCATGGAATATCATCTGCTCCTGCTGCCTTTTGAGAGCCACTAACAAGATAATCTGATCACAAAGATCAAAAGCTCTCTCGTGGTGCACTGGGGAAACTGATAACTGCATCCTCCTATGCTGGATATCCTATAATTCAGAGCTGGGAACTGGCCCACATTTACCAGAGATGTAAAGTGGCTTTGAAAGTCTGTCTTTATCTCTCATTCACACTATATAAAGGAACTGATATTTCCTGGGAGAGAACAAGAATGTTCAGAACAGGGCTGCAGACTTGTGCCACAGCACTTTACTGCAGGACTCATTTAACACATTTCAGCTCATCCAAGCAACCATCACTTGCCCTGATGTTTTACACTTCTATTTTATACTTATTAATTCAGAATGTTTTCTTGACAAGTGACTAAGCTCCCACTTAATCAAACAGAATAGTTTTCACTGATGTATGTTCTGAGATTTCTGAATTTCTTCATTCCATTTTTTATTTCACCAAAAATTTAATTCTTTATTTAATTAAAACAATCATCCTATTTTCTCCATTGATGGGTCTAAATTAGATTCTACTCTTGTACAGCTCTGTAGATCTTACCTAATTTCCAGCAGTGTTCAAAAGGAGCAAAGAAAAGATGTCAGCTCTGCTAAAGASCAGAGAGAATTCTGGACTGGAGCTGGCTTCTGTTATTGCAAGACCTAGTTTGGAATAGGTGAAAACCCAGGAAAACGACCTAAGAAGTACCAGTGTGAGACAGTCAGTGGAAAACAAAACATTCCACTGATCTTGTTTTCCCCCTTCTCTGCAAGATGCCCTCCATTTCATTCGTATTTCATCTTTCTTGCCAGTCCCTCTTCACTGCCTACTCATGACCCACCCCTCTTCTTTTTGCCTTCTCATGGAACATCATCCTCTTTCCTGCCTAAATGCAGTCATCATTCAGCTGAGCCCCAGGGCCCTTGGTCCCTTCTGTCTGAATGCATCACTAGGTTTTACATGTGGAAGCTCTGCTTATCCTCGAGAGCAGTCCCTGGTGGGCTGCAGCAGCTCTGCCCAGCACACACTGAAGGCTGTGAGGACCCTTCAGTCCTCCCACCTGTGTCTCTTCCCTGCCTCAGACCTCTGCAGAGCACGGCTGGCCTGTCTTTTCATTTTGCTCTCTCACAGTTCTGTATTGTTGGAGCCCTGGYTGCTGAGAATTTCAGACTTTCTGTGCTGACAGACACTGACCCCCAAGAGAACACTGCATTTGACCTGAGGCYGTGGAGAAAACTTCCAAAATGGAATGACAGAACTGGAATTATGGGTGTGTATTTTGAATAGAAGTGTGTAATACAACATGGTAAAAAACTTATAGTTTAAGGTTTTAGAATATAGTAATATATATAAAGCAAAATAGAAGTTTTATGGTGAAGGCTAGTCCCTTCTTCTTTACCACCTTCTTCACCTTCTTCCTTCTAGGTTTAGGTAGCATTGTGCAATCAGATAAAAAAAATCCATGTTGCGAAGCACGAGTAGTTAGTTATTGAGTTAAAAGCAAATTAATTTAGGTCTCATTTCTTAATTAGACATCCTTAAAAATACAYGTAGAGAAAGAGATACARCTCCATTTTTTAGCTTGTTAGTAAAGTGCTACAAAACTCACAGCTAGTAAGACTATAATATAAATAAGAACTAATAAACATCTGAGTCCGAACAAGAAATACCATCTCGCTATTTAATCCTGACCTTAGCAGAAAAAAAGCAACAAAAAAATCCACACTGTTCCACTCAAATCTTCCTTTCTGCAGGGATTCTCAGTGGGAACAAGGAGGAATCAACCCCAGGGATSTCACCACTGACCACCAGCAGGTTTCCCCACGGTCTGGCAGCTCCCAGATGAGCTTGTCAGCAATGCAGTGGCGTAGGGGAGAAGTGTGGGCTGGGGAAGCTCCCACATTTCCATGGACATGGTCCCATGAAAGATCAGATTCATGCCTAATTTGGATCAGATGACCAAATACACAGCAGGCTTCTTGCTAGACTTCACGTTACGTTTCAGCAGGCATGAAATGACCAGACCCATGGCCTGGGTCTTTGAAGTATTTCTGAGGTAATACAGCTACATTTAGCTGCTGAAACAAAACATGAAGTGTTATAGATGGATAATGAAATAATTGGCTTGTGCAATTGAAAGATAACTATTGTGTGAATATTAATAAAAGCTTTAGTGATGTATAGTTATGTTACTGTAGTTCAGATGTCCTCTGCTCTCCCCACGGTTCCCTTTCCCCCTGCATTGTTGCCATCAGACAGCCTGGGCTGTCCAGGACAGGTACAAAGAAGCTGCACAGGTGTCCCTTGCATGGGGCAGGTGRGAATGGAAAAGCTTGGGGGTGCTCAGGGSGTGGGCAYGGCAACACCTGAGCTCCAATGCAGTCACAAGAAAGCAGTTTGCACTGATAAATGGCAAAGAAGAGCTGCCTGACAGACTCTGGGAGGGGCCAGGGCTGGCTGRTGCAACCCCAGGGGYRTAAAACACTGAGCATCCATCTTGAAGGGCRCTGGCCATGTGSTGTGCATGAGGGGCAGCTCCCAGCRCTGCAGCCTTTTCCTTATGTAGTCCTTTGTTGTATTTTTGTTAAGGTTTAATAAACCTCTTTAAATTTTYAAAGTGAGCAGTTGTYTCTCACATGAAGTACAGCAAGAACCTCGCTGTGTATTTGGTAACATAACAACTTCACATTCTTCAAGGTAAGATGGCTCTAGGACAGCTTACTTACATTGTGTTTACTGAACACCC